>MU159535.1:15558-108317 GCA_015888305.1 Antheraea pernyi | reverse complement strand
AAACTTCAATAAACATGCACATACCTCTCGCTCTTTTACTGGTATAATGGTTCAATTCTAATATATGTCATTGTGTGAGGCGAGGTTGATGCAAACTCTGCAGTGAACCCGGGTTTTCGCTGGAAGAAGATGTTGTGAATTCGTATTGATAACTTAGTATGATAGAAGGGCATTCTCTAATACCCAACCGGTGTACGTTACGGTACCAAAAGTGTTACGGCTACTGCACTCTAACGCTAGTTTCTCCCTAATTCTATATTTCTGTTCCATCATGCCAGCCACAAAACGCAGGATAAGCGATACGCGATCTAGTGACTATCCAGTACGCGTTGAATCAAGATACCATCGTCTCGCTCTGATTACCGCTGTGAAAAGCGTGACAAAACTCAGTAGTTCGAACGTATTTGTGGGACTCCGGAGCTAAGAGTATAGATCCGTGATATTTCCTATGGTGCATTCTACAAAGGTTTTTATTGCTCGTGAAAAATCTTCGAAGAAATCAATCGATTACAAATATTAAAAACAAGCTGTACTCACGGTTCCGTTCCTTTTATTGCATCGTTATTATTTTCATTTCATTTCGACTTTTAAAATAAAAACAAAATTCTTTCGGTTTTCATAAACTTTTTTATTTTTTATAACCTGTCAATTTGGGAATTCAATTTCCTGTGTTCAGAGTTTCATAAAATACAGTCAAGCGATTTTTTAATTAAATATTTTAATTAAATACTAAAATGCTGATAGTTTCTTTTGTCATATTCTTGGTCAGTTGTTTTTATTTATCACAAAGTTAAAAAAATACACGTACGGACGGAATTTCAGCTTTATATGTGTATAATCAGGATTTGAAGTATATTTTTACACTAGCCTCTGCCCGCGACTTCATTCGCGTGGAATAGTTACTTTGGGTATCACGCAGCAGAAGCTCGCAAGAGGAAAAAACCACGATTTTGAAATATTCTTCATTGTTGCGCCGCTCCTATTGGTCTTAGTGTGATGATATATAGCCTATAACCTTCCTCGATAAATGAGCTATACCGCACTGAAATTTTTCAAATTGGACCAGTAGTTCTTTAGATTACCCCCTACAACGTTACAAACCCACAACGCGCGTGCAACGTCACAAACTTTACCTCTTTATAATATTAGTACCTATAGATTTTAGTTTGGTTTTAATTCCACCACATAATTGAAAAAAGAGCATATAACAAAGTTATTCTTAAATATTTTGGCTGTTTAATTGATTATAATATACATAGTTTCACATGTGTATACAAGATTTTGTAAATTCTTTATGAATTCTTCATACATAATTATTGAAAGGAGTTCATAGCATGTAATTGTATTTTTTAAATAATTTAAATAATAATTGACTTTTATTTCGGCTTCAACTCTAATAAGCCGTGATGAGATCTATTTTTATTAGTCGATTTATTTCTAAGAAGAGATATCACAACACTTTTTTATGCCACTTAAACGCTGTAATACGGCGTTTCTTGTATCTCGTTGATCGTGATGGAATTCGGGTTAGATGAATAACCTTAAGATGGTTACGACGATTTTTATTTCTATTTGTACATTATTGATATGAAAATATAACAAGAACTATACATTGACTTATTTATTGAAATAAATTAAATTTGGTAAAATAACAATTTTTTCTTACGCCACAATAAACATGTTTATATCATGAAAAGAAATTAAAAAATAATGTTTATTTACACGATACCAAACAAATATTATCGACGTAAATTGATTGAATATTCATTAGTCTTACAAATTAAGTAAGATAATATATTCTACATAAGATTATTAAAACCATACTATTGACCTGAATTTATACTACTCATGAATAGTACTATTGACAAGGACTATTTGACAACCACTTTTGATTTTATTGTTTATATCTGCTACTCAAAGTAAATTACTATTAAAGTACTACATTTTTGGCGGGATCTTGATGATTTAGTGATTTTATCTAATTTTTTGACCCCGTAGCGTTATTTGTCAGAGAATATTACTGGCATTTTTCGAAATATAAGAAGGTTCTTGTGCACAAGTGAGATAATACAAGTTAATATGAAATTTTAGACGCCACAAACAATTCCTGGAAAGTATCAGCAACGGTGCCACCATTTTGCCAGAGCGTAGTATGAAATTTGGAAAAATAGTTATAGTGTCAAAATTTTACTTAAGGGCACACTGCCATTAAATAAGAAGAAGGTATTCGATTAGTGTTCGTCGATGGAGCGAGTAAATGATAAAAATCACGTCATCATGGATGACATCATATTTTTATAACTGTTCGTTTTTTTATGTATCGACATAATTTGTACCTTCATTTTAATTCATCAAAACGGTAGTCCTTGAAAGAGACATTCGTATTTACAGTTATTTTCCAGACTTGGCCTCAGGAGAACGATGGTCAAAGAAGCTATAACTCCAATATCAGGCATTTATGAGGTTGATTTTTTTCTTTATGTACGTCAACGAGCCTCCATTTACAGCTAATATACTCGTATAGTAAAAGTGTAGATTGTAGACCATTCGACGTGGCACCGAGCGAATCAAAACATAACAAAATCACGTTTAATCGTGAAAGAGCACAAGGCCTCCGTGACAAAACATCCTGGAAGTGCTGCGAACCATTGTTCATAATATAACGGTTCATGAATTTAAGAAATCGATTTTTCCACGCGTTTCGGTATGTCTACTATTGAAATTGGTCGTTGGTAGAACAATGAACTTCTAACGTGGCTTCGGAGTACGTCAGACGGTATGGAATGACGACGACTGTACATACATGGAGAGTTCATGTTTTAATTTACTATTGTTCTGATTTGAGATGTATTATGATTTAATATTAGTGCAGTTGGACGTCGCGTGGAAGCACATGTCACCGATTTTCATTATTGTTTTTAAATACTTTATACGCTTGTCCACAGTCTCACCTGATATCACTTTGAAAGGCTGCAAGTATATGTGATGCAAGATTGTCGTCTACGGAGGTGTAGATAACTCTCGCTAAAACGATAAAGTGATGATAATTGCGGATCAAATAATCTTTAGTTGTTCATTAATTACATTTGGTTTTAGCTACCTACTTACTAAAACAAAATCTGTGAATAGTTTTATATCGGTAAATTTTTTTTGAGATCGACTCGAAAGGCACTCGCATCGACCGCTTGGCTACCCCTGCTTTATATGTTTTAGCGTTTGACCACAACCTCAGCTGATGTTAAATGACGGCGTGGTCGATGATGCTAAACAACACCCTAGGCCCCAGACTATGTAGTAAGTACCAGCCACCCCCTTCTCAGCACCCATCATATTGAGTACATAATGAATTTACTTTTTTGCCAGATTTTTATCGAAATCGATTCAGAAATTTAAATAATTACTTCACATTACATTATCTATATTATATTTATAAAACGTACAAACGTGATTTAGGAAGATTATTGCTATACGATGCGGTGCAGCGCGGTGCACCATAATATGCACGAGCCTTTAGAATATTTACGTACTTTGAATTATTTCTTGTTATCATCAGTGATTTTTTTGTCACGATTGGCCGCCCTAGGCCCGGGCCTCATGGGCCTTAGGGCAAATCCGCCACTGTAAACACGCCAAATTTAGAGGCGACTGGCTCTAAAGTGCAACTGCCGAAACACATCAACTGGTGCTTGGCGGCAGATTTTCAAATTACGGATAGTAGCTAACCAGGCGGACTTAGAAAAAGCCCTACCACCGTGCTATGGGTTCATCACGAGGTCTTCCTTAACCAAAAACTACGTCCATCGACGCTGTGTCCGAACAAGATATCAAGCCATCATCGCTTATGGCAGTTTGATGTTTTAGTGATGCAATTATATTGTCTTCGTGGTATAATTTTAATGGACACCTTACTAACTTCCGACGCTGTTATAATCTACGGTCTTGTTTTAGCCTTCTTAAAATTAAATAAAATATTTTGCAGAGCAGTGAACTCTTTCAGTTCGCGGCGCACTTGCGGGTTTAGTAATATAGTATTTAGTCACGGGGTCCTAGTCTAAAAATGTGTACAATGGAATTAATCAGACACTGAAATCTGATGACTTTTTAGATAGAAAAAAACTCCATTTGAAGCTCAGTTAAGTACGTATTATGTTTTTTTTCGTTTGTACCGGCTCCTTCTCAGAGTTCTCCGAAAACGAAGATTAGTTAGTTTTTGCATTACAGAGAATAGGAAAACCATGTGGTAAGTAGTGAGTAACCACTCAATTTAAAACCTACGAGTCTGTTTTTTTACAAGTACAATAATTATCACTCATTTTATTTCGCCCACCGATTGGTTTAACCGCGTGAACATATTCTTGTATACGTTGAAATTATAAAAAATTAAAAGAATTAGTTAAACCAACGTAGGTTTCTAACCACGTGATTACACGTCACTACATACGGGACTCCAGAGTGCTGCAACTCAAAGCATACCTTGACAACCTCTGCGTTACAGCATGATCGTAGATGACCAAAATAATTTCAATTGTTAACATAGGTCTTACTGCAGATTATTGAAAAAGCAAACATAAAAAGCGAATTAAAAAAATTAATTTATATTACAATAATATTGATTAATTAACTTAGCATTCTTTTTGCGATCCCTTGTTATATTCATTTTAGAAATATAATATTGTTATAACTTAGTTCTACTAAATTTAAAGTATGTGATTGTCCGTTGGACCGTGAAGTCGAAACATTCTGTTTAAGATTCCGAACGGCGTGTATTCCTTGAACGCAGGAACTCTCGTAGCATAAGTAAAGGCGTTTTATCGCCTATGGATGCCCCTTCGTATGAATTCGAATACAAATATTTTAGCAAGCGTTTACCTTTTTAGGTTAAGTACCAAATATATTAAAGTATATCCATTAAATGGTATCTAATAGAGAAAGATGAGTATGTGAAAGAATTTAGAACAAAAGTTGTTAATAAAATGATAGAAATGGAAAATATGGAAGCGAAAACTGTTAATGAATGTTGGAATGAAATGGCAACATGTGTAAGGAACGTAGCAAAGGATGTTTTTGGTGTAACGAAAGGAAGAGGAAAGATAGATAAGGATACTTGGTGGTGGAACGAAGACGTACAAAAGGCTTTGAAAGAAAAAAAAACTGCTTTCAATGAATGGAAATGTATTGAAGACCAAGATAGTACGATTAAAGAAAATAAGAGAATAATGTATGTAGAATGTAGAAGAAATGCAAAAAGGGCAGTTGCTATTGCTAGAGCTAAAGTACAAGATGATTTGTACCAATCACTAGAGAGCTCACAAACACAAAAATATTTGTATCGATTAGCAAAAGTAAGAGAAAATAATACAAGAGATATTACACACGTTAAATGTATAAAAGACGATGGAGGAAAAGTTTTGATGAATGATGAGGACATAAAGAGTCGTTGGAAGAAATATTTTGAAAGACTGATGAATGAAGAAAATGACAGGACCGGAGAGTTAGAGACCGTACCGTCAAATTTAGGCGTTGTACAAGAAATAAGTGAGGATGAAGTAAGAAAAGCTGTGAATGGTATGAAAAACGGAAAAGCCGTTGGGCCAGATGGCATACCGGTTGAAGTATGGAAGTTTTTAAAAGTAGATGGGTGGATGTGGCTGACTTTATTTTTTAATAAGATATTGCTAGAGGAAGCGATCCCAAATGAATGGCGCGATAGCGTAATAGTGCCTATCTTTAAGAATAAGGGTGATGTGCAGGACTGTAACAATTATCGAGGAATAAAGCTGATGTCACACAGTATGAAAATTTGGGAAAGGGTGATAGCGAGACGAATAAGAGATGAGACTGAAGTGACTCCGAATCAATTTGGGTTTATGCCTGGACGTGCGACATCTGATGCCATTTTCGCACTTAGGCAACTGTGTGAAAAATACAGACGTGTACATAAGAATTTGCATATGGTGTTTGTTGATTTGGAGAAGGCATATGATCGAGTACCCCGAGATGTTCTGTGGTGGGCACTGAAAAAGAAAAGAGTGCCTGAGAAGTACCTACAACTTATTCGTTGTATGTACAGTCAAGCCAAAACACACGTTAGGTCCGAAGCTGGAGTTACCGATAATTTCAATGTGGCTGTAGGTTTGCACCAGGGTTCAGCTTTAAGCCCTTATTTATTCCTTCTTGTTATGGATGCGTTAACATCAGACATACAGGAGGAGACACCCTGGTGTATGCTGTTTGCTGATGATATTGTTCTTGTCGGCGAAGATGCTACCGAGGTCCAGAGTAGGCTGGTAAAATGGCGAGAAAAACTGGAGAATGTTGGTTTGAAAATCAGTAGACTAAAAACTGAACATTTGTTTTGCGACTTCGGTGGTCCATCCAGCTTTTCTCCTATAGCTTTAAATGGTATATCCTTACCAACCTGCTCTGATTTCCGGTATCTCGGTTCTCTGATCCAAAACGATGGTTGCATAGACAAGGACGTGAGGAATAGGATAAATGCAGGTTGGATGAAATGGCGAAAGGTGTCTGGTGTCGCTTGTGACCCACGAATGCCCTTGAAACTCAAAGGGAAGGTGTATAAAACTATTATAAGACCAGTAATGTTGTACGCATCTGAGTGCTGGGCGACTAGAGAGACGGATGAGAGAAAACTACATGTGGCAGAGATGCGAATGTTAAGGTGGGTGTGTGGTGTAACTAGAATGGATAAGATTAGGAATTAATATATCAGAGGAAGTTTGAAAATAGCACTAGTAACAGATAAGTTAAGGAGTAATAGGTTAGCATGGTATGGGCATGTTATGAGGAGAGATGAAGACCATGTAACTAGAAAAGCTTTGAGTATGACGGTCGATGGATATAAGAGTAGAGGAAGACCGAAAAAAGGATGGATGGATTGTGTGAAAAATGATATGTGTGTTAAAGGTGTGTTGACTGAGATGACATCTGATAGGCGAGCGTGGAAAAGGAAAACATGTTCTGCCGACCCTACTTAGGTGGGATAAGGGTAAGAAGATGATGATTAAAAAAACTCATTAAAATGTAAAACATTCCAGTTGATTTTTTATTAAAACGAAAACGGTAAGAGAGGTTTGTTTTCATTCAAAAATATATTATGTAAATCGATGATATTTTCATGATTTTAATGTCTTTCAAGACTAATTGTCGCCTTGACATTATCGCCATCTTGGCTTGGGTTACAATGTTGTTTTACGATCCCGCATATAACTGTTAAGTTTTGACATTTAATTATAAAGTATCCCCACACCAAAACTACTTTCAATTATACATATGTTTTTCTTTGGCGACGGGCTTCTATTCAGTTGTGGCACACTTACATGTATCTTCTATACTAATATTATAAAACTGGAGGGGTTGTTTCTTTGGTTGAACCCGCTAACCTCAGCAACTACTGGTCTGATTTGAAAAATTTCTTTTATTGTTAGATATCTCATTTATCGAGGAAGGCTATAACCTATATACCATCACGCTAAGATCGATATGAGCTGAGCAACAATGAAGAATGTTTCAAAATCGTTTTTTTAAAGCGAAACTTCTAATGCGACTTCCAACAAGGTTGCGTTAAACGTTTAACGCTCCTGGGGAGGGGGAATAGAAAGAGTCAGAGAAAAATTATCAAACATTTCGTATCTTACATTAGTTACCATAATCCCATTGTAAATGTTATAGATTTGGATATTTCTCCACTCGAAAATGATAATTATAAGATGCGATCAATTGTGAATTGTAAGCAATGTTAATAAAGTTTGTCTAAAGAAACGATATGATTTCATTAAAAATCAATTTCTACCCCTTCCTATTTTCCTTTCTACATTACGAAGTTTCACTTCTTCCGCGCGGAGGGACTCCACGCACTATTTTTTTTTTAACCTTTTGATAGCTTCCGCTGCGTGTTAGCTTTAAGACAATGTATCTATTCCGAACAGACGAAGTAGCGGGCAGAAGCTAGTGTGCTTGTATTTATAAAGTAAAAAAAGACAATTTATTTTAGTTCGACAAAATATTAATATATTTAAACATTGGTTAGTGCTAAATAATTATGGTCACTGAGTGAAAATGACGTAAACACACCTGAGGATAAGCAATATGATTTGGATACATTGTATCGGTTACGTTTTTGCAATTTAGATATTTTGTGTTCTACTTAAAATATCGTTGAAAAATTAGCTAGACCTACACCATTTTTTACAAAGTGTCTCTTATACTTGCTTAATAGTAAAGAAAATTATAAAAAAATAGTGTCTACTATAATTTTAATCATTTATCGCTGTATTATATTGCTTAATATTATATTATGTTGCAATATTTTCATAAATATAACTACAATTGGTTCCTAATTACGTATATAACGAGAGCAAATTGATAGCAGATGTACCTAAATAACGACTCCATATTGATAACCTGTGATTCTTTCTAGGTCTTCATTTTTTATAATTAGAAGAATTAAAATTTTATCTATTTCATACATTTATTGTATTGTTTAAATATATAAATTATACGTTTTTTGCTATTGTTATACTTTTTAGTTCGTAAAAACATTGTAGGTATCTGTAATATTTATATTAACATACTAGCCTCTGCCCGCGACTTAGTTCGCGTGGAATAGTTACTTTGGGCCAACGCTAACACGCAGCGGAAGCTCTCAAGAGGAAAAAAAACCCGATTTTGAAATATTATTCATTGGTGCTCCGTTCTTATTGGTCTTAGCGTAATGATATATATACCTACCTGATATATATAGCCTATAACCTTCCTCGATAAATGAGCTATATAGAACTGAAAGAATTTTTCAAATCGGACCAGTAGTTCCTGAGATTACCCCCTACAACATCACAAACTCACAAACTTTACCTCTTTATAATATTAGTACCTATAGATAATTTATTTTAAGGAACGGCAGCACAGTCGATGTTCATTTATTATGTCACTCGCGTAACAATCGTGATTGAGAAACATACAGATTTATAGATGGCCAGTACACTACACTTTTCTTCACATTTATTGACAAATATTAAGTAAGCACCAAATGTCTATTCTTTGTTTATTTTTAATGACATGGGAGATGGTGATCTAAATTAAATGGCGATTACGACAGCAAAATTAACTTATTTACCTTTCATATCTTTCCATTTAATACTCGTAAATAAACTTGGAAGAGAGTTTGTGAATTAAAGTATAGGAAGCGGAGGGTACAATGTTTAACTTATTTTTGCTGACGAGGGAGAGGAGTAGGTAATTTTTTTAAAATTAAATAAACAAGGTATACTGCCCTTCCGACGTGTGAAGCAATTCTAAGGGACCTATATTTTATAGTATCTACTGCGTCTAAACCGTGCGGGACAACTCGTCATACAACTTTTATATTTAGCCACAGATAATCATTTCCGTCTCAAAGATAATTAAAAATATGCAGGTTGTATCTATGTGGGCTTGTGTCTTGTAAAATTCAATCATTATCAAATGAAATCGTTTCATCATAACAAGTAAAAGTATGTAACATGTAAAAGAAAATCCTATTTGGTCTTAAAGATATGTCTTGTTTGACATGCTTCGAGGCAAATGGCAGGACGAAACCGAATAGGAAGCCATTGGCATAATTAGGATGTATATATATTTGTAATATCTTAAATATGAAGATGACATAATCTATATACAAAAATATAACAATTAAAAAGAAGTTATAATTTTGCGAATATAAGAACTGTGAATTGTTAGTCATTTATACATTCGAATTAGTGAGTAAAGATGACCAACAATCTTGTAGGAACTCCGTTTTCATATTTATATGCTAGCAACCTTTTTACTGCAACACGCACTGCACGCTGTAAAAGATATCAGAAACATATAAGATGGGACGCACGGCGAGGCGTTTTGCATTGTCATGAACTACGAATCTGTCATTCTTATTATATATTGTATAAATTGTGTATAGGTAATTAATGTTTTCCTAAAATCTTTTTTAAACGTGTTAATGAATTTTGCAATGATTCCATAAAACGAAAGGACGAAACTAGCTTCTCTTGACATTTCCAAACGATCAACCTACACTACTAAAAATCAAGCAGCTGTCAGTGAACGATGTCGCTGACTCAACAACTCAGTGTCCTTGCCTAAACGCTCACGTCCTTTATTAGAGTCCGTCTCGTGTCGCATCGGTTCAGTTTTTTTTCATTTTATTTTCAATGCTTATCCGAGCGTATCGATTTAACGGCCGTAGACGACCTGCCTTAAAAATAATTGTGATACGTTCGGAATAAAGTTGCTGTTGAGAAATACTTATCCAACGTGAATATTTTTATTATTAGACTAACTGGTTCCAGTGCTTTTACTCTCAAGAAAATGGTCTTGTTATTTCAAGGGAACTACTGGATTAATAATGATTATCTTGTATTTTTTAACTATGCAGTAGTGCCTAACTAATGCGGCACTTTAATTCAAACAGTTTAATACGTCCAATAATCCGGCACCCTATGCTTATGCTTCTCTCATCCCGCCCTACTTTCGTTCCGTGGTAGCATACCGGTACCAACGTAACCTCTAAAACTTCTATGCGGTTTTTCTATACAATCCAATAACCCGAACATTCCAACAATACGACATCCCCTGGTTCTCAAAGTGCCGGAATAGCGAGAGACTTTACTGTATAAATAAAAGAAAGATGTAAATGTCACTTAAGATTAGCCAAGCTTTTGTTATAAGTATTTAATGTGTTTAGTAATTTTAGTGTATACGTTAATATCGAGCTATATCAAGCTTGCTTCATAAAAAAGTATATGACGATTTTTGAAATGAAAACTTTTTTTAGGCGCGTTGAAATATATTTTTGGCGGAATAAAAACCTATGGTTTCGCGTCAGCGAACATACTAGTAGCGTGACCGACCGTATTACGCTTGCACGGCTTTCGTCAGTCTAGCGACCTGTCTACATCTAACATTGATATTTTGTTTTGAGGTTACACAGCTCATAAGAAATTTAAATAATTCATACCATAATTGATTTAAAAAAGAACACAGTTATTCTATTTTTTTTTTTGTTTTCACTTTTGTCAACAGTCCTTATGACTGCCTCGACTTTTTTTACATATAAAAGTGTGGAAACACTACGACAGTATGTATTAACATATTAAGAATAAAGTGGATTTTAATATAAATTTACATATTGAGGTCATGGCAAATTAGCAACGGTAATATACGTGACAGTTGATCGACAGTTCGTGCCCATGTAAATGGGGTGTTTGAATTGACAGGAAGTTGTATAGATGAAGTGCAAGGGCGCATCAAACCGACCGTTCCGGTTCCGAACCGAAGGTTCCGATCGGACCATCGACGCGAATGGTCGTGCATTCTGCTGCGCTCTACGCTCGATCTCGATACTCGTGAGTTAGAAAAAAATACCCCGAATTTGCAACATTCTTCATTGCTGCTCCGCTCCTATGTGTCTTAGCGTGATGATATATAGCCTATAACCTTCCCTGATAAATGAGCTATATAACACTGAAAGAATTTTCCAAATCGGACCAGTAGTTCCTGAGATTACCGCTTACAACGTCACAAACTCGCAAACTCTTCCTCTTTATAATATTAGTATAGATATCTGCTACTCAAAGTAAATTTTTTTATGGATTTATAAACTACATTTTTAGCGGGATCTTGATCATGTAGTGATTTTATCTAATTTTTTGACCCTGTAGCGTTATTTGTCAGCGAGTATTAGTGGCATTTTTCGAAATATAAGAAGTTTCTTATGCACAAGTGAGATAATACAAGTTTGAAATTATGAAATTTTAGACGCCACAAACAATTCCTGGAAAGTATCAGCAACGGTGCCACCATTTTGCCAGAGCGTTGTATGAAAGTTGACGATTGGAAAATATTTTATGCGTGTTATAGTGTCAAAATTTTACTTAAGGACACACTGCCATTAAATAAGAAGAAGGTATTCGATTAGTCTTCGCCGATGGAGCGAGTAAATGATAAAAATCACGTCATCATGGATGACACCATATTTTTATAACTGTTCGTTTTTTTATGTATCGACATAATTTGTATCTTCATTTTAATTTATCAAAACAGTAGTCCTTGAAAGAGACATTCGTATTTACAGTCATTTTTCAGACTTGGCCTCAGGAGAACGATGGTCAAAGAAGCCAAATTTAAATTTTGTACCAATAACTCCAATATCCTAATCTGAACGCCAGGCATTTATGAGATGGATTTTTTTTCTCGATGTACGTCAATGAGCCTTCATTTACAGCTAATATACTCGTATAGTAAAAGTGTAGATTGTAGACTATTCGACGTGGCACCGAGCGAATCAAAACATAACAAAATCACGTTTAATCGTGAAAGAGCACAAGGCCTCCGTGACAAAACATCCTGGAAGTGCTGCGAACCATTGTTCATAATATAACGGTTCGTGAATTTAAGAAATCGATTTTTCCACGCGTTTCGTTATGTCTACTATTGAAATTGGTCGTTGGTAGAACAATGAACTTCTAACGTGGCTTCGGACTACGTCAGACGGTATGGAATGACGACGGCTGTACATACATGGAGAGTTCATGTTTTAATTTACTATTGTTCTGATTTGAGATGTATTATGATTTAATATTAGTGCAGTTGGACGTCGCGTGGAAGCACATGTCACCGATTTTTATGATTGTTTTTAAATACTTTATACATATTACACTAATCACGTATAGTGTCGATCCAGTCAGGAATGGCAATAAACACTTCGTAGATACTGTCACTCTTTATTTGGCCAGAGCTTCGCACTACAATGCTTCGTATATAATAAGTGCGTAGATATCACAGACATCTTTCCTTTTAAAGGCCGAACTATGAAGTCAAAGAATACCAGTATACTATTATTCATAATGATCAAACTAATGATTCAATTCTATATAATAATATTCTTATTTAAGCCTTATTAAAATCTATATAATAATAATAACTCTTATTTATGTATCTTTAATATGGTGGCGCTAGTGTGAATGTATATTTATAATATGGTGGCGCTAATATCAATGTTCCGGTCGTGTTGTAGTCTCTTGAATGTGATGCAGCGGCATCGGCGGTGGATGATAACATACGCTTGACCACAGTCTCACCTGATATCACTTTGAAAGGCTGCAAGTATATGTGATGCAAGATTGTCGTCTACGGAGGTGTAGATAACTCTCGCTAAAAACGATAAAAGTGATGATAATTGTGGATCAAATAATCTTTAGTTGTTTATTCATTACATTTGGTTTTAGTTACCTACTTACTAAAACAAAATCTGTGAATAGTTTTATATCGGTAAATTTTTCTTGAGATCGACTCAAAAGACACTCGCAGTCGACCGCTTGGCTATCCCTGCGTTAGCTTTTGACCACAATCTTACCTGGTGTTAAATGACGACGTGGTCGAAGATGCTAAACACGAAGTGGCGTATTTGCAGTCTTGGCCGCCCTAGGCCCGAGACTATGTAGTAAGTACCGGTACCCTCTTCTCAGCACCCATCATATTGAGTATATAATGAATTTACTTTTTTGGCAGCTTTTATCGAAATCGATTCAGAAATTTAAATTACATTATCTATATTTTATTTATAAAACGTACAAAAGTGATTTAGGAAGATTATTGTTATACGATGAAGTGCAGTGCGGTCCACCGTATCGTGCGCGAGCCTTTAGAATATTTACGTACTTTGAGTTATTTCTTGTTATTATCAGTGAATTTTTTGTCACGATTGGCCGCCCTAAACCCGGTCCTCATGGGCAAATCCGCCACTGTAAACACGCCAAATCTAGAGGTGACTGGCTCTAAAGTGCAACTGCCGAAACACATCAACTGGTGCTTGGCGGCAGATTTTCAAATTACGGATAGTAGCTAACCAGGCGGACTTAGAAGAAGCCCTACCACCGTGCTATGGGTTCATCACGTGGTCTTCCTTAACCAAAAACTACGTCCATCGACGCTGTGTCCGAACAAGATATCAAGCCATCATCGCTTATGGCAGTTTTTAGTGATGCAATCATATTGTCTTCGTGGTATATTTTTAATGGACACCTTACTAACTTCCGACGCTGCTATAATCTACGGTCTTGTTTAAGCCTTCTTAAAATTAAATAAAATATTTTGCAGAGCAGTGAACTCTTTCAGTTCGCGGCGCACTTGCGGGTTTAGTAATATAGTATTTAGTCACGGGGTCCTAGTCTAAAAATGTGTACAATGGAATTAATCAGATACTGAAATCTGATGACTTTTTAGATAGAAAAAAACTCCATTTGAAGCTCAGTTAAGTACGTATTATGTTTTTTTTCGTTTGTACCGGCTCCTTCTCAGAGTTCTCCGAAAACGAAGATTAGTTAGTTTTTGCATTACAGAGAATAGGAAAACCATGTGGTAAGTAGTGAGTAACCACTCAATTTAAAACCTACGAGTCTGTTTTTTTACAAGTACAATAATTATCACTCATTTTATTTCGCCCACCGATTGGTTTAACCGCGTGAACATATTCTTGTATACGTTGAAATTATAAAAAATTAAAAGAATTAGTTAAACCAACGTAGGTTTCTAACCACGTGATTACACGTCACTACATACGGGACTCCAGAGTGCTGCGACTCAAAGTATACCTTGACAACCTCTGCGTTACAGCATGATCGTAGATGACCAAAATAATTTCAATTGTTAACATAGGTGTTACTGCAGATTATTGAAAAAGCAAACATAAAAAGCGAATTAAAAAAATCAATTTATATTACAATGATATTGATTAATTAACTTAGCATTCTTTTTGCGATCCCTTGTTATATTAATTTTAGAAATATAATATTGTTATAACTTAGTTCTACTAAATTTAAAGTATGTGATTGTCCGTTGGACCGTGGAGTCGAAACATTCTGTTTAAGATTCCAAACGGCGTGTATTCCTTGAACGCAGGATGTCTCGTAACATAAGTAAAGGCGTTTTATCGCCTATGGATGCCCCTTCGTATGAATTCGAATACAAGTATTTTAGCAAGCGTTTACCTTTTTAGGTTAAGTACCAAATATATTAAAGTACATCCAATTTATACAAGTACCTATTAATACAATGTATGTATGTCATAGTGGGAGCATCCAGCAGTCGAAATTGGCACATAAATATCGAATTATTGTAGGATTCTATAATAAAAATATGCGTTACTATTTATGTGTTAATTTCGACTGTTGGATGCTCCCACTATGACATATAAAAAACTCTATAAAATGTATTGATTATAATTATTAGATGATAGTCGATATTTAATTGAAAACGAAAATGTTTAGAAAAATAATCGTTTTTATTAAACAATTATATTATGTAGATCGATTTATTTTTCATGCTTTTAATATTTTACAAAACGATTTTCTCCTTGACATTATCGCCATTTTGGCTTGAATTTCGATGTTGTTTTACGATCCCGCATATGACTGTTAAATTCTGATACCTAGTTAAAAACTATCCCTACACCAAAACTAATTTCAATTATACATATATAGTTATCATATGTTTTTCTTTGGCGAGAGGCTTTATTCAGTTGTGGCATATTTGTTTGTTTGTTTGGTTGAACGCGCTAATTTCAGGAACTACTGGTCTGATTTGAAAAATTATTTTAATGTTAGATATCTCATTTATCGAGGAAGGCTATATATCATAATTGATCTTAATGGACGCCCGCCCACTCGGCGTTCATTTATTTAGCCACTCGCATAATCAACGAGATTGTGAAAAAAACTTAAAGATTTATAGATAGATGGCCATTAATAATTAACCTTTCTGTTCACTTTTTTGACAAATAGGGGTCTGTCAAGTGTTAAATAAGCACCAAATGTTTACGTTTTATTTTTGGTAACATGTGAAATGGGGATTACGTCAGCAACATCTACTTATTTACCTTTCTAATTTTTTGTTTCTAATACTCGTAAAGAAACTTGCGAGACGGTTTGTGAACCTTATGTGAATATTTATGAAAGTATAGGAAGCGGAGGGTACAAGCTTTAACTTATTTTGCTGAGAGGAGTAGGTCATTTTTTTTTTAAATATATAAATAAGGTATACTGCGCTTTTAAAGGAATTTTAAAAGACTTATTTTTTATAGTACCTACTGCGTAAAAACCGTGCGGCACAACTCGTCATACAACTTTTATATTTAGCCACAGTTAATTATTTTCGTTTCAAGGATAATTAAAAATACGTAGGATGTATTTATGTGGGCTTGTGTCTTTTAAAATATTAATCCTTATCAAATGAAATCATTATCATCATCATTATCAATCATAACGAGTAAAAGTATGTAAAGTGTAAAAAAATATATAATTTAGATATCTATATATATACTAATATTATAAAGAGGTAAAGTTTGTGACGTTGGGAGTTTGTGACGTTGTAGGGGGGAATCTCAGGAACTACTGGGCCAATTTGAATAATTCTTTCAGTGTTATATAGCTCATTCATCGAGAATGGTTATAGGCTATATATCATCACGCTAAGGCCAGTAGGAGCGGAGCACAGATGAAAAATGTTTCAAAATCGAGATTTTTTTTGAGAGCTTCTCCTGTGTGTTAGTTTTAGCCCAGAGAACTATTACTACATAAATTTATTTCGTAGATATACATTTGTATAGATTTAGTTTTCTATACAAATATTATAAAGAGGTAAAGTTTGTAAGTTTGTAACGTTGTAGGGGGTAATCTCAGGAACTACTAAACCGATTCTTTTACCAACACAAAGTCACGTTATTTGTGAGTGTCACAGGCTATATATCATCACGCTAAGGGCAATAGGAGCGGAGCTAAAATGAAAAATGTTTTAAAATCGGGGCTTTCTTTCCTTTTGAGAGCTTCAGCTGCGTCTTAGCCCAAAATAACTATTCCACGCATGCGAAGTCGCGGGCAGAAGCTATTAACTAATTATATTATTTATACTAATATCATAAAGAGAAAAGTAAAGTTTCTGAGGTTGTAGAGGGTACTACTATCTGGGGGAGTCGGAGAAAAATGGTCGAACGAAAACATTTCTTACAAACGCTGCCTTAATTATGAGATATATATGATTGAGTTCTAGAGAAAAGTTGTAGCTTGATAATGCCTATTACCGCCCAACGAAGTGGGCACGGGTCGGCTGGTTTTTAATATATATAAAGATATATTTTGTTTGACATGCTTCGAAGAAAATTATGGCGGGACAAAAGTGAATGTGAAGCCAATCTGTATAAAAAATATAACAATTAATAGCTATCATTTAGATAACATAGTCACGGTAAAATATTAGTCATTTATACATTCCTATTGATTTGTAAAGATGATCAATAACATTTTTATAAACATTGAATCTTGCAATAATTTGATAAAACGAAAGGACGAAACTAGCTTCTCTTGACATTTCCAAACGATCAACCTACACTACTAAAAATCAAGCAGCTGTCAGTGAACGATGTCGCTGACTCAACAACTCAGTGTCCTTGCCTAAACGCTCACGTCCTTTATTAGAGTTCGTCTCGTGTCGCATCGGATCAGTTTTTTACATTTTATTTTCAATGCTTATCCGAGCGTATCGATTTAACGGCCGTAGACGACCTGCCTTAAAAATAATTGTGATACGTTCGGAATAAAGTTGCTGTTGAGAAATACTTATCCAACGTGAATATTTTTATTATTAGACTAACTGGTTCCAGTGCTTTTACTCTCAGGAAAATGGTCTTGTTATTTCAAGGGAACTACTGGATTAATAATGATTATCTTGTATTTTTTAACTATGCAGTAGTGCCTAACTAATGCGGCACTTTAATTCAAACAGTTTAATACGTCCAATAATCCGGCACCCTATGCTTATGCTTCTCTCATCCCTCCCTACTTTCGTTCCGTGGTAGCATACCGGTACCAACGTAACCTCTAAAACTTCTATGCGGTTTTTCTATACAATCCAATAACCCGAACATTCCAACAATACGACATCCCCTGGTTCTCAAAGTGCCGGAATAGCGAGAGACTTTACTGTATAAATAAAAGAAAGATGTAAATGTCACTTAAGATTAGCCAAGCTTTTGTTATAAGTATTTAATGTGTTTAGTAATTTTAGTGTATACGTTAATATCGAGCTATATCAAGCTTGCTTCATAAAAAAGTATATGACAATTTTTGAAATGAAAACTTTTTTAGACGCGTTGAAATATGTTTTTGGCGGAATAAAAACCTATGGTTTCGCGTCAGCGAACATGCTAGTAGCGTGACCGACCGTATTACGCTTGCACGGCTTTCGTCAGTCTAGCGACGCGTAGTATAGTGACCTGTCTACATCTAACATTGATATTTTGTTTTGAGATTACGCAGCTCATAATAAATTTAAATAATTCATACTATCGATTGAATTGATTTAAAAAAGAACACAGTTACTCCATTTTTTTTTTGTTTTCACTTCTGTCAACAGGCCTTATGTTTGCCTCGACTTTTTTACATATAAAAGTGTGGAAACACTACTACAGTATGTATTAAAATATTAAGAATAAAGTGGATTTTAATATAAATTTACATATTGAGGTCATGGCAAATTAGCAACGGTAATATACGTGACAGTTGATCGACAGTTCGTGCCCATGTAAATGGGGTGTTTGAATTGACAGGAAGTTGTATAGGTGAAGTGCAAGGGCGCATCAAACCAGCAGAGCGTGCACTGTGACAATGCACTTTTTGACGTTAAATATCTATAAAATGATATTTAATATTTTAGTCTACGGGCATAACCTCAAAAATTTTACATAAATTTATCGACATCGAAATTTGATTGTTCTAAGCAACTAAAGGCTTACTACATTAATATTTCAGTTGATTTAGTTTTAGTTTAGTGAATTGCATAATATTTCAAAGCAAAATGGTGACCTAACTATATTGAACGTTAACAACGCGAGAAGTTTTGAATGATGTTAATTATTTTTCTAAGGTAATGTTAGAAAAACATCATTAAAACGTTTAATTTAAACTAACTGCACGTTTCAGAAATACTAAGAGAAATGATTCTATGGCAGAATACGTAGTATAAGACATTTGTAGTTCTATTAATGATAATAATTTTTTTAAATTACAAAAACCTTATATTTTTAAAAATATGTAGAACGGCCTTATTCATTTAAGTGGTATTAACTGGAAAGTTATTTTTAACTAGCAGCCACTCGCGATTTCGTCTGAGTTTGTACTTTTATAAATGATTACAACAAATATTACCTTCTTGTAACTCTAACGGCTTACACTGCGCACGGAGAGATAGCCTACAGCTGCCAGGATTTTTTCAGACTTACTTAACACAAATATAACGATGACGCTATATTTTGGCCAATTTAAGTAATATCCTTAAACTATAGCTACTTTGATATTCTGATATATTAGCTATATTACTGTAAAGTTTTACCAAAAAAACGTTAGTTTTTGCGTTATAAGCAAACAAACATACATTAATCTTCAGAAAAACTTCAACGTTTATAATATTAGTAGATTGATTAATACAAAAATGTATTAGGTTTATATGGTAATACTAGCGGGCCCGGCAGACTATGTCTCGCCCTAATTATAAACAAATCCTGGATAAATTATATAACAAAACGTTCCTCATGAATCACTTTATCTACTGGTGAAAGCCGCATGAAAATCCGTTCAGTAGTTTTTGAGTTTATCGCGAACAGACAGACAGATAGACGCAGTAGGGGACTTTGTTTTATACTATGCAATGATTGTATCCATAATAATAATAGTGTTATATTGTAATAATTTCACTACCGGGTTAAATGTCTCTTCCAAAAGGAAGCTCCATGAATAATTACCATTCCAAACGTACAAAAACACTGAAAAAACACTTTTTCTGTGGTTTCAAACACTGAAATCCACAGACCTATATTTTTCCGATATACTGTGGTACAAGATCATTTCTCAGGTTCAGATTTTCTAACGAAGTTTTCCTTCACCATCAACCGATTGTGTTATCAATTTAAATTAGTAAATGTAAGCATGTAACAAAACAAAATGTAACAAAAAGTTGGTACACGTCCAGATCTTAACTTACGGACATCAAGTCAATATTCCGTCGCGTCGGTACAACATTCTTTTGCAGAATCAATTTCTATTTATATGAAAGAATAGAAAAATTATAAAAAATACAACGTCTGACTTTTATTTTTTGGACGCGTGGAAAGATAACATGGTCTTAATATTTGTATAGGATTTTTTAAAGTGGAACGGCTTTTACTCAACAGTGTTTTGATAACATAGTTTATATGTGTTTTTTTGTTACTTAAAAATGTGTGTTAGTTTGTGAGCGAAGAATTTCTAAGTTTTAATTATCTATGTCGTTCTTTCTGTTTATTTTTATACTATAACTAGAGAAAATTACTGTATGTATAATGGTATAATAATATAAAGCAAAAATTCATTTATGATTCACCGACATTAACTAAGAAAATGTTTTTTTTTAAATAATTAAAACTGTAATATTATGTCATATTTACTATCATTTTATGCACGTTTATTCTTGAATATATTATCTAAATCAGCTTATAAGTATTATCTACATAAATAATTGCATCAAAAAGGACGAAGAATATAATTATGTATTCAATTTAATAATAAAGCGAGAATAATCTGAATGATGGTTTTATTGACTTTTGATATATTTACCACTAGAAGATACGAAAATTCGTCTGTGATTTTTATTATCCTAACAATACATTTCATGTACAGGGGAAAGACAAACAACTTAAAATCAAAACTATATTTATAATTAATGCACACTTTACCGCTGGTCCCACTTTTCCACGACAAGAAAACACACATAGTTGAACGCGTAGTATTTATAAATATCATAGTTTGCTAAAACTTTATATGACATGATTATTTCTTCATAATTTTCATTTTAGGTAAGGCCCAAGTTTCTATGAAGTAACATGAACCAAGTTGCATTGAAATCTATCCAGTAATTTTTTGGGTGACGCACACACAAAGGGAGACCTCTCTATCATTTTATTCATATATAAATTAATAAATAATAATTTAATAAGAGACCCAATAACTTGATTTAAATTATAATATCATTGCAGGGTGACCATCAAAGAGGTATAATATTTACCAGCATGGAAGAACCACCAACAAAAGCGAAGCCTATACCTGACATCCGACTCGTAGACGGGCCGTCTATTCTAGTAGGAAGAGTTCAACTTTTACATCGGGGACAATGGAGATCTGTTTGTACGAATTCGAGAAAGTTAGTACTATTTAAATTGCAATATAAAATAAAATGTATCAACAACAACTTAATTAATTACTTAACAAAAATACATCTTAGCGCCACCTTCTTGGTAAAATAATTGATAGCATGAAAACTTTTTGTTCCCAATTTAAAATGATATAGGTTATGTTAAAATACCGTCTATTCTAGTAGGAAGGGTTCAGCTTTTACATCGGGGACAATGGAGATCTGTTTGTACGAATTCGAGAAAGTTAGTACTATTTAAATTGCAATATAAAATAAATTGTATCAACAACAACTTAATTAATTACTTAACAAAAATACACCTTAGCGCCACCTATTTCTTGGTAATATAATTGATATCATGAAAACTTTGTGTTCCCAATTTAAAATGATATAGATTATATTAAAATTGATTGATCTTATATATATCAACAACATACAATCAGAATATAAATGGGCTTGGCTACAGATTAAAAACGTTAAATTGTTGGTTAGTACAGAATATAAAGTTCTCGGTGATAGATTAACCATTTTAGATTGGTGGCCAGACAGACAGACGGGTATGAATAATAAAGTACCAGTATGGTAAAGTTTCATCACTACTTTTTCCTTCACTGAAATTTTAGAGTTACTATAATACCATTAAAACCAAAACGACCATCATCGCTTTTCCATGTATAATTCTATTAATTTGCTGTGAGAAGACTTATGAGTTCGATATTAGATGAAAACCAACTTATGAATATATTTAAAATTATTTGAAGTAGTACTACTTCATTGAATATTTTAATCACTAATCTAATATACGCGAGTAACTTTGATGGTTTACCCGTTCACTTTGCTATGTTTTTTTTCTATTTCATTTTAAAAGGTACCTTATGTTGTCCAAATATCAGGTTCATATTTTTATACACTCGATTAAGTGATTTAGCAGTGGCAAGGTACGAAACAGATATAGCTATCTACTTATTTTATAGAGATATCTAGCCACCAACATCATAGTAACTGCTATAATAATGGATAATTTTTAGAAAAATTTAACGAAATAATATATTTTTTACTTTCAGTTGGACAATAAGCGATATGGAGATAGCATGTCGACAACTAGGCTTCATGGGAGGAACATTTTATAATTGGATGGATCGACAGCCCGGTCGCCGAGCTAGACTATTATTCGAAGAACCAAAGTGTAATGGAACAGAATTCGATCTCTTACAATGCAATTGGGATTCCAAACAATTGGGTTCTGGAGTTTGTGATTTTCATCCTGATTTAGCCATTCAGTGTCTTCCCAATCATGACATAAGCAGTAATTCTACAAAGCACTGGAGAGGTATACGATTCGAAAATGCTATATACGAACGAATACTCACAGCAGCAAACACACTTTATGTTCCAACATCGATGTCGAGGCTTGTACGTGTTACAATAAGAAATGCTGGTCTTGGACGAAATAATAACGCAACTAGTGCCTTAGATGTTATTGGTGTTCCACCAGTTTTAGAAGATATAGATATATCAAATTCAGCATTTAACGGAATTACAGTTTCTTCACCAGACGCACCCATTGTTATAAATAACTGTACAATACAAAAAAACAGAGGCTACGGTATTTATGTAAATTCCACGTATGGTATGACCAAGATAGAGAATTGTTCGATTCATGATAATGGAGGAGATGGTATTAAATACGTAGTCCATGAGATGAATATCGATGAAAGATTCGATAGAAGTGATATTTTTGATCTATGTACGTTCGCATCCACACCCAGCCAGACTTTTCCAGTACAAATGTCGATAGAACAATCCAGGTATTCGAATATGGAGAGAGATTGCAGTCAGAAATTTTATACACGTCCTGATCATGTATTGACCTTAAGTTTTTTAAAGCTACAAACTAATCAGAACAATACTGGAGAGATATATGTATACGACGGTGTATCCTCAGACGATCGGTTATTATTGTGGTTTCATATAAGAAATTTTACTCGTCCACAGAGTGTCACATCTACAAGAAACAGAATGTATGTCAGATTTCGAGCTAACACAAGAACAGACATTACTGGATTTTTGAGATTAACGTCAGGTATTAGCAAGACGTATGATTTGAATGTCACAGACACTATCATATCTGATAATAATGGCAGAGGCGTTGCAATCGAAAACTTAAGATCTCAAATACATATACACCGTACATCTATATCGAATAATAATCATGTAGCCGGTCTTCATGTTGTAAACGGTGCAGGAGATGTCAATATTACTGAGAGTAGAATATCTTTCAATCAGGGAGATGGAGTTAATGTAACTGTTACTGGAGGAAACAGGAACATATCTAGGAGTATATTAAGTTCTAATCAAAGATACGGTTTAGCAGTATGGATAAATAATACACAAGAGTCAGAATATATTCCGATTAATCAAACCACCACTATAGAATATTCTGAAATATTTAAAAATATTGATGTTGGTATATTACACGGAAATTTTTGTGGTGACAGTTGGATCAACATCACAGGAAACTGGTTCAATACCAGCTCTGAAAGCACTATCGATATTTCGTCTTGTTGGAGAGTTAATAATCCACCCAGATTACTGAATCTACAAATTGGTCATAACAGATTTTATCAAAATAAAAAGGTTCCTATTAAAATAATACCAGCTTTAAATATAAATAGTCGTATAGAACATAATTATTTCGAGCAAGGTGATTATGGTGCCATCGTTATATTAAATCGAATAGAAGGTAAATATATAGAAGAATTTGAAATATCTCCTGCCCAATTTCGCATTCAACAGAATTATTTTTTTGGCAACAAGGGGCCATTTGTTGTAAATTTAGGTTTGTCGCCTTATAGTGATATCCAATATATATTATTTACAAGAAATTTCTTAAGAGACAATAAAATAAAAGAACCGTTCGGATCTTCAGAAGGTATTCCAACACGACTTAATCCGAGGAGTAGAGTCGCAGCCACTATAGTGTTAGCTTCTAGTAATGTAGATGTATTTAGAAATATTATAAACAATCCTGAAGCTCAATATGAAATTGGGTCGCACGTAGAGGATCAAAGTAAGACTCTGAACTGCACTTATAATTGGCTCGGGTCTGGTGAGGAAGAAAAAGTATATAATAGACTTTTTCATAGAAAAGACAGATTTAATTTAGCTAAGATTATTTACATGCCTTATTTACTACATAGCAGTAACCCAGGCGCTACACAAATTAACTACAACTCTCTATTTGTACCACAGTTTAATGTGCCAGGTACCTTCTTAGTTGGTGGTGAAGTTGAAGGTATAGAAATACTTAGGCAAGGAGAATACGATGTTGATAAAGATATTAATATTCGTCCTGGAGGAAAACTTGTTTTACAATCAGGAGTTACATTGAAGTTCCCACCTGCTATTGGTATAATGGTTGCGGGTCGAATTGAAGCTAAAGGAAAACGGCCTAATGATATTACGTTCACTTTAAAAGAGGAAATCAATATGTCTAATGATAGTTTTTATGAAACTGATACAGGCTTAGAACCTACCACTCCAGTTTACATTGAGCCTGATGTTCCAGTAAGACTCTTAGGAGGAAAAACACCAAATGAAGGTAGACTTCAAGTAAGAGTAAACGATAAATGGGGTACTGTTTGTAATTACCGCTGGAATATAATAAATGCTGCCTTGGTTTGCAACCAGCTTGGCCTTGTTTTGAATCCAAATGGTTGGTTTTTAGAACCCAATGAAATCCCTAACGCAGGTATCACCGAAGATATTATTTTATCGAATGTGGAATGTACAGAATTTGATCATGATATTACACAATGTAGGGCTGAAACAAGAGATAGTTTTGAAAATTCTTGCACTCATGATAATGACGTTGGAATTCGATGTTACGAAACAAGTTGGGCTGGAATTAGATTTAGTGCCATATCAGAGCGTGCTGACTTACAGTATGTCACCATAGAAAAAGCAGGGCTTTTGGATTACTCATCAAATGTTTTCAAACCTGCTCTTCAAATAGACTTCGCTCGTCATGGTCTGGAAAGTGTTAAAATAACAAATAATTATCACGACGGATTAGGAATATTGTATTCTGATTTATATGGAGCTGATGCTATTAACACAGTTCGTAACTCTGAATTTAGTAACAACAAAGGTAGTGGGATTAGTTTTAAACAACTTGGCTTAAAGGTATATGGATCTGTTATAGAAAACAACAACTTGGCAGGTATATACCACAATCCTCACTTAACTGGTCCACAACAGAGAGAAATTGCTGGCTGGTTTAATTTAGACCTAGGTTTTAATTTTGATGAGTCAAACTATCGTCCAATAGTAATACCTGAATATGAAACAGATATATCATTGGTTAATGGTGAAACAAGGTACATCATTTTCAGTAAGCATTATGGTGAAAATATCGTGAAAACTTACAATATTAAATGCAATCCAGGTTTTGTGTTTGGTCTACAACTATTAAATCCTATTCATAACTTTTCTACTGAATCTATATGTATATATGATTCCCAGAACATAAATGAAGGAAGTACACAATGGTGCTTGGATAGAGATTTATCCACGTTTCCTACAACGAGTAACAGCTTTGGCATTGTTCTTACTTATCAGAGTGGTAGTTCTGCTCTCGGAGGAGTCGTATTAGTAATAAGCTCTATAGTTGCTCCGGTACAAAACCTAAGGAATAGAATAGTTAAAGGGCCAGTTCCAACGCTTCAAATTGCCAACACAAAAATTAGAGGAAATACAAAAGGAATTAAGGCTTTATATTATAACCGCTATCTTAATGAAATTGGCGATCACTTTTTACGTAAAGCAAATGAAAGTATAAAGATATTTAATTGTGAAATAGCACATAATAGAGAAGAAGCTATCTATGTTAATACCCCATTTTGGGATATTCACGATAGTAACATAACTGAAATCACTATTATGGTAAACAGCAGCTTAATTACTGATAACGGAAGAGGTATATACCATTTCGCTAGGGATTTAAGAAGCTCCAACAATCTGTATCATTATCTTCTCCAAGATAATACTATTGAAAGAAATAAAAACGGCGGATTCGATATTAGTTTACCTTACGTTTGGCAGTATAATGAGAATTTTACACATTCTGTATACATGTATAACAATACTTGGCGTCATAATCAGAATTTTGGTTTAATAATAGATGGACATTTTGCTGAAGTTAATTTAACGAAAAATATTTTTACGGACAACATTTGCAAAACAGGTTTGATTACTATACAAGGAATGGAAAAGAAAATGTTGATTGACGGTAATTATATCGAGAGAAATAATGGTTTGTTTATGGTAAAGTTCCATATGGACAGCCAAAGTGAAATAATGGGTCTCGTTTATGCTGTATTTGTTTACAATAAATTAAAAAATAATCAACAAACCAATTCAAATAACCGAGGCCCTTTAATTAGAAGTGTTGAACCAACTTACGTAATTGGTTTCAAAGGTGTACAGAAGATTAAAGTTAGCAGGAATTTATTTAGCAGTAATGTTTTAGACTACACTTTGGTGGCTGGTATTAAGACTGCTAAAATTAATAATTTATTAGATGTCACAGAGAATTGGTGGGGTACTAATGTCGAAAATGACATCAAAAAACAGATATTTGATTTTGATGACTGGAATAATCACGCTATTGCTATTTATTTACCATACTTACTTGAGGATGATTTTGAAGCCAGTTTGTCTCCTACATTTAGTCCAGATACTCCTGTCGATATCAATGAATTAGGAGGTCGTCTTATATCTAATCTCACTATAGAAGCGCGACTTGCTCCATATATTGTCAAAGCTGATTTAACTGTAATGCCTGACGTAACCTTGACTATTAACCCCGGAGTTGTATTAGAATTTGCTCCAAATGTTGGTATACTCGTTATGGGTATTCTACAAGCAATTGGTCATAATCAATTGCCTATTGTTATGCGTCCTATTACAACACCGAATAATATAGAAATTAATAGAAAAATAAAGAGAAGTATAGCACAATATTCGCCAAAGCATCACAAACAAAGGCGACAATTGGAATACTTAATAGTGCAGGATTCTATACGATTGTGTACAAGTAGGAATTGCTCTATCAATGAAAGGAACAACGAAGGTTTTCTGGAATATTATAACAAAACCACACTTCAGTGGGTACCTATGTGCGATAATCGTTTCACTGAAAGGAATGCCCAAGTCGTTTGTCGAGAACTAGGTTTTGATCCAATAAATGTATTCTTCGCTCATGATCGTCGAGTGGAATACCACAGTAACTCATTATCTAGAATCTGGTCTTGGCCAGAACCTTTGCAATGTGTTGGAATAGAAGATAGATATGAAGATTGTCCTATAAGGCTTAACGGTCAACTTTATGGACATAGACATGAATGTCAATGGAATTCGGATTTTGTTTTTATTCATTGTGGCACAAGAAATTTAGATGAAATACTTGACTATTGGGGAGGTATTAGATTTGCAAATCCTGAATTTGAATACTCTTTATACGAGCATAGAATCCACGATCATCATACTCATGAAACAATGAAAACGATCGAAAGTGAACTAAGGCATGTGCAGATTATAGGAGCTGGTATATTACATAACGAAAAATCTCCAGCTGTACAAAGTATTATAAAGAACCCGGCAATTAGAAATGTTAATATAAGCAAATGTGCTCATCACGGCATCAACCTAATATCACCCACCGATTCAATAAATATAATGTTTAATTCAGTCAATAATGTATTAGGTGAAGGTCTAAGTGCTATATCATTGAACGGGGAAGGGAGAGAATCTGACGAATCTAGTTTCACACCATTGAAAGATCTAAATCTACCATACCATATGTTTTCTCTCGTTGATATTTGTGACAGCACTAAAATGATAACCGTTGAAGAGAGGGTCTTACTTTACTATAAGTACGACAACAATCCTGTGAATTGTGTGAAGATTTTCAAAAGCATGTATAGAGTCAAGCCTTTTGGATTCCGGTTGCTTCAATTCAATTTGTTTAACCACACGTTAAACTACGGGAAAAGGGACTCGTTAACTCTATATGATGGTGATATTTATAATATAACAGCACCTATGATTGGTTACTTAGAGAACGGCTCACCGGATGAGAAGAGGCTATTTAGGACTCAAGGAGCCAGTTTGAGTATTAAACTATTTGCTAATGGTGCATCAGCTGTTCATGGATTTATTGCTGAGATCGTCACGTTGCCTATATCGGCAATTGGATTCAGTAAGTATAACGCTTAATTTTTTGTTACTGTAAAAAATAATTTCACTTATATTGTGTATCTTTAAGATACACCCTATTTTATTAATATAATAAGTATAACAATCATTTTTACGTATAAAATTTTTCAGATCGTGATGTCCAACACAATATCTCGAACAGCGAATTTATAATGAACAGAGATGGTGCTATTACGTACCAATCTGTTGGTGAAGTGAACCCATTAGTGGCTATAATAAGAAACGAGATCGACGGGAACTGTCTCAAACTGTATGGAAATTTTACTACATGCCAATCCGCCGTGAGAGTGGATGTACAGAATACTCAAACCTTAGTATTTCGAGTGAGTGAATTATTGTACGCTAATTTTTATTAAAGTGAAACTCTTTTTCTTTCACCTCAAATTTTTCGTCCATCTATCGCATGTAGCATTACAGCGGGTCGCAGAGTATAATTAAAGCGCTCGTCAGAGAAACTACGCAAATATGACGGCGCCCATGGCTTAATTCAAAATGATTCAATGATTTAAATAAATATTGTGCTAATTTTTTAACATGCATCTAACATCTAAATTATTGTATTTATTATATATTTTAATGGTGGTAGAGCCACGCTGAAACTATTACTGGTTTCAGCATGAATGGGTCGGCTCGTACGGTAGTACCACCCTTTCGCAAAAAACCGACGTGATGTAACAGTGCTTGCATTGTTGCGTTTCGTCCGGTTAGTAAGAGCGTCTCACCTCCCCTCCCCTCTCCTCTCCCTCTCCCTTCTCTAACCCTTCCCCCCAAAGGATGGCAATGCACTTGCGACTCCTCTGGTGTTGTTAGTGTCCATGGACGGTGGTGATCACTTAACATCAGGTGAACCACCTGTTCGTTTGCCGCCTATGACATAAAAAAAAATATTCCGTACTCTAACACGCAGATTGAAATAAATTTTATAGTGAGATTTGATTTGATTAATTTAAGAGATGTCTATTATCATTCACATTTTAATGTTAAAAATTCAAATTATTAAGTTAAAATAATAACCGAAAATATTCAGTTAAATGCCTATGATATGAAAAAAGATGTTCATTTGCATCGTGGTTTCATAACACCCACATAAATTTTTCTGATATGTGATGAAAAGAAACTTTATAAGACGATAATTATCCGAGACGCAAGGTTCTGAGTCTAGCGTCAACGCTTTTTTCGATGGTGCTAACCTGTTTTTCGATCTGAAGGATGAGGTTGGCAACACATACTAGTAATTTTAAATTAAGAAAAAAGAGTATTAAATAAACGAAAATTAACAAGTCAATTGCCTATTTTTAGTATAAATATAATACTTTTAGAA
The DNA here is from genome assembly GCA_015888305.1 of Antheraea pernyi. Taxonomy (NCBI): domain Eukaryota; kingdom Metazoa; phylum Arthropoda; class Insecta; order Lepidoptera; family Saturniidae; genus Antheraea; species Antheraea pernyi. The sequence goes on along the minus strand of MU159535.1, from coordinate 78,454 downwards.
TAATCTCGTGCGAAATAACGTCGGAGGTCTATCAGTGAGAGCGGATTCAAGGGGTTCTGCTACGTCATTACGAGGATGGATTCACAATAACTTGTTCTTCTCTAACCACGATTTACCATGTCTCAGAGTTGAAGGTGAGGATTACTATTTAAATAAAAAGTTTAAATTACAATAAATACTAGTTTATTTCGTCCAAATCATTACTTAAAGGAAGAGTAAAGGGAAGTTTGGCAGTGTTGCCACATTAATTATCAATGTTTCTTCTATTTTATTTTTGGCAATCAGTCTTCTAGTAGACTATTACTGCCATTGTCAAGTGAGTAACGATATTACAAGTTTCTTGATATAATTTCAATGAACTAACAAGATGGTGGCCATCTTGTTAGAACTATCCTGGGGGTTTTTGTGGCAAGTCAGAATCCATGCTCCGTGGTATTATTTCCGATCCACTTCCCTTGTACACAATAACCAAACTATATTTCATAACGCACCACCAATATTACACAATATAGAGCCAAATAACAGAAGATTATGGATAAAATATAAAGACCACTACATGAGATTCCAAGATCCCGCCAAAAACTTCCTTATCAATGTTTAGTCACTGATAGATTCATCAGACTTCTGGTCACGTAATCGATTTCTTATTTCCCTAAAAAATTTCTTTATTACGAATTCTATTTAATTAATTATTTTATAAAAGTCCTTTTCATTTATTTCCAACCAATATGTTTGTATGGTAATAAGATATATTACTTTAATTGCGTGTTAACAAATATTTTTTATTCACGACAAATTCACTTTGTGAAAATATTTCATATAGCAGTGATATCTGTATTTTGTTTTAATAGGTCCTTGAGGATATCGATAGAATGCTTTATTCCCTTATCGATAATTGTACGCAATTTTATTGTCGATATTTTACTTTTCATTTGGCTCAATATCGAAAGTTATTATTAATTTGATATCACAAATAACTATACAGTAAATATTTTAAATTCCAGGCCGACAGTCAACCCCATACCAAGAAGTGACCATTTATCGTAACTATTTTACTAAAAACCATGTCCCCTTCAGCGACGTCATCGTACTGCGTCAAGTGGTTTCCAACTTCACATATAATTATGTTCACGACAACACTGGTCAAAGGATCTTAGAAATTTCTGGATTCGATAAAGTCAGATTGCCAATTTACCAAACGACATCGCATAATGGATTTTATAAGTGAGTTTTTCAAGGATCATCACTTTAGATTATGCGTTTCAAATCAGTACATAACTGTCAAACCGCCATCTTGCTTCGAATTTCGTATGGAAATTTAATAAAGAATCTACGATCAAATAATCACAAATAATATATTTAAATTAATACAAGTGCTTATATTTTTATTAAAACTTCATTATTATTTGAAAGCGTAGCTACCGACACAAAGTATAACTAATAATAAAAGTTTGCCGCTTGTTAAAATAGCAATTTGTGCATAGATAATGATTCTTCGTCATCTAAATGAAATGAATTTTAATTACATTGGATAAATATGTTTTTTTATTATATTATGGTAATTTCAATAATTATGTTAATAGAAAAAAAACTCTTTTTATATTTTACATATTCTTGTTACTATATCTTGGCAGATGTCTATGTCTTGTTAATGAGTGAGATTAGCACGGTCATGATTATCTACTTATTCACGCATTATATGCTGTAGAAATATACTTATAAAACTATTTACGATAGTATTTGCAAGCTTGGTGTGATTATGACCATTGAAAGACTCGTGTATGCTGACAGAACAGTTTTTCTTTGTTTGTAATCTATTTAGTTCTCTTATAATCACGTATATTTAATTTATTTGATTGTACTGATCAGAGATATAGTTACAAACACACAAATATGAAATTCGGTTCATAATTTTCAAAGTTGTACTATCTGATGACGATATTACTAAAGTTTTTCGTCACAATGTAAAATTTCACACGGCATCATATTTTATTTATATATTACGCGATAATGTCTTGCAAAAATACTGGATGATAGTCTGCTCGAGTTCGAATAAGGAGTTACTATATCAATTTATTACAGAAATTATGCATTGGATCGTGAGGGACGCGCTACGGTTGTCGCCGGCACGGCTGGACAGAATTACGTTGACAATATCTTCTTTAATCCTGACAACGATTATGAAATGATAACCGTGAATAGATCTATGTAAGTCTATTTAATTACTTTTACATATCCCTAACAGTGTAATAAATATGTTTTGGTAATAATATAGTTTTTTTTAGAGTGAAATAAAAAAAATACATTATTTTTTTATTCCATGACTTTGTTTATATCAATGTTTGGTTAAAGTATAATTGTACCCAAACATAGTTCCTAATTTAAATATTAACTCTTATTTCTGTCGTACAACTTTTATTTTATAATCATTTTTAATATAAAAAAATAATTACAAAAGCATTACGAAACATTAAAGAAAATATCATATATTAGTTTAATATATTACTTATTGCATGTTTAATGAAATTTGCATGTTTTTGTTGCATGACTATATCCGGACAATAGATATTTTGACTATAATCCAAACTTCGTAAGGTGAGTTTCATTAATATTATTTTCATAATACGTTGTTCCATTGTTTACTTGAATTATATGGTAATGTGGGAAAAAAATGATGTCTCAACTGTATAGTGCCAAGAAACTGTAGCATACGACAAGAGTTTTGCAAACCGTGGCACAGAAATATTTTTTTAATTCGGTTTTATGGGAAATTGCGTCTAGCTACACTTGCATTTATACATAAGTTATGGACACAGACTATATACTGTATATGGTTATGGGAGCATGAGACATTACCAATAGTGAAGAATTATTAGAAACGAATTAAAATTTGGTATAAATATTTTTTATTCTATTTCGGCAAGCAATCTTTTGGTAGATTACTATTGCCATTGTCGAGTAGGTAATGATATAACAAGTTTCTTGCGATAATCTCAATGAACTAACAAGATGGCGGCCGTCTTGTTAGAACTTTCAATGGAGTTTTTGTGACATCGCAGAATTCATGTTCCCTGGGATCATTTCCCATCCCTTTCATTTGTACACAATAACCAAACTATATTACGTAAAACACCACCAGTATTACAAAATTTAGATTAGCAAATAACACAAGACTATGAAATATATAAACCACTACAAGACATTTCAAGATCCCGCCAAAAACATCCGTAAAATTTTTATACAAAATATATGTGTTGCTAGGTCTAAAGTGTTGCTACGTAATAAATAATTTACGTATTTCACAGAAACAGAATAAAATGTGTTTGGCAATATTTTAGTTTCGAATTATAATGTACTTGTATGTTATACTTACTCACTTATAATTATATGTATTTAGTGGTGTGCTATAGTTTTAGGACAGTATAAAATTAATGAAAATTCTGTGTTCACAGTTCTCTTGATTTATGGCGGACAAGAATCGATGCCAGGCACAATTATTGGAGTTACAATGAGAGTCTTGCTGTTGCTGGTAGGATAAGGGATCAGTCAGATAACCCCACGCTCGTAGAGGTTGATTATCGACCGTTTTATATGAATAATTTGACGGTACTTGGCGGAGGCAAATGCCCTCCAGGCTGGGATGCGGTATCTGGTACTTGTTATATGTACGTCGGTGCCCCGATGACTTATGACGATGCTAGAACATTTTGCTTGGTAAGTTGGCATTAATGTAATATTCATTGACCTTTCGCGGTGCATTAATAAAATCCAATATTGATTTATAAATTAATAAACTGTATTGCAACATTATTTAATACAGGATTACGAATGTATTAAGTATATTACAAAATATATTGCTATCAACAACAGACATAAACTGATTTGGTTTTGGTTTGCGTTTTGTTCACTTTAGCAGTAATGCCAAAAAATGTTTTATTTATACTCAAACTATGTTAGCAACAAAAACAAATAAGAACATTATTAAACAAAGCAAATATGTTACAAAGAATTATCGATTTAACATTAAATATCAGAAACATTTAATATAAAGTTATTGAAGTTTTAATAAACCACGATTTTTATAAGCACTACACGTTCAGCGATAGTGAAGTCGGAGCAACGGTATAATGCGCATGCGCAGGAGCGGGAAAGTAAACGGATAACATTGCTTACAAAGAAATCTTGTATTTATATTTTTTTTATGTCTTTTCTTCTGTAAATAAAATATAAAATAGTTTTTGCTTGTAACCATTTAATTAAAATATTTTGTCTACCATGCAATAAGTAGCAAACACCTATAATTAGAATTGCACTTGTATAGTGTTGTGTATGATGCAACACGAGTAAAACAACAGCTAGTTGAATTTTTTTTTTGAATACGCACTGACGTTTATTTCGAGAACTAACAGTCAGCGCAGTCACTGTACATATACGTATATCAATACAGACATAAAATATAGATAATACTTTCTAAATATATAGATTGGATTGTCTTAGTGTAAATCTTGTTGGTGTTTCGAATAAATAAATATATAAAAAATATTTCACGCAGAAGAAATTGTGGGTATCAGCCAATAGTTTATAATAGGAATTCTTTAATAGGCAGACAACGCATCGATGCCGTATGTAACCGGGAACTATGCTACTCTATACGACTTCATACAGCGGCAAAACCAATGGTTCCAGTACGGAGATAGAGTATGGATCAACCACATAGACTATGTGACTCAATGCACCTCATTCGCATTCTCTTCGGTGGATGTTACCGATTGTAACCAGAAGAACGCCTTTATATGTGAAATCGGTAAATATTCCTGATCCCTTCACTAAGCATACGGAAATATATCGAAACACGCTAGCTATATTTTAGGGTAATGTGCTTTTTAGATGAAGATTTACAAATTTTTATACCTGTAACCAAAAGTTAAAACATCTGTATTGATTATTTTTTGTGTATTAATTAGTATTTTACGAAAAGTAATTGTATTTTCAAATTTAATTCGGGTATATTAATTGAAACATATTACTATACCATTATTAAATATTTATTACAAATTTATCTTTTTTATGTCTTGATTTAATTGAAGAGGGTAAAATATTAACCTCAGGGTGACTAACTGTTGAGTGTAGCTGCTGGATCAGCTATGCGTGTATGAAAACAGATTTTCAACTTAGAATTATAGCCAGCCTTGACTAAAAAGATTGTGCTTGTTGTAAAATTCAAAAGCACATCGTTTGACACAATTTCCGCGCACTCTACTACTGAAATTCGAGAATTTCCTTCGACTCTACAATTATTAATGACACCCATAGTACAGGAATTATTATTATAGTTGTTTACTGTGTTTTAACCCTTTGCATTCGAAGTTTTTTTTTTCATTTGTATTACCAGCAACTTGAAACTGCGATCGTCTGCTGTTATCGAGAGCATAGTAATCCGTAAGCCACGATTCTCATTTGTCACCAACATTTTAAATAACGCCGCTACGGAATTTTTTTATGCAGTGGCAAAATTACTCAATTTTTAAAAAGTATAAACCACAGTATGTGACTGTTTGGTTCGTATCAAAAAAAATATTTAAAAAAACTATTTTGTTATAGATCAGCAAGCGTATTTTGAAGACGATCTACCCAGTCCACCGCATCCACCGGAATACTCCAGTCCGTTTAGTGAGGACACACAGACGGATATGATACCTAGTTATGATTCAAGTCCTCAAGACCTGTCGAGGGAATTCGATGATTCGCCTCTACCAGATTTACACCATAGATCCAAATCGGAAGCTCTGTTAGAGACGAATTTCGATTTTGATAACCCAGAATCCAGCCCGTTACCAATATCTGAGGCCAATCGATCGTACAGTCAACCGTTGGAGACTGCTATGTGATTTAATCTTATACTTATTGCAGATTAAATACAATAGGCCACAAATAAAATTAAAAAATATATATAAAAAAAAACAAAAACAAACGTTTTTATTTCAAAAATGCGCTATCAATCGGTTATATTTCCATATTTAAAAAATACATTGATTTCACATTTTAATCTAATAAAAATGTACTCACTAGCTATTGCATTTTCTTGTTTATATGGGTAAAATAATCTTAGTGTAAATCTTGTTGGTGTTTCGAATAAATAAATATATAAAAAATATTTCACGCAGAAGAAATTGTGGGTATCAGCCAATAGTTTATAATAGGAATTCTTTAATAGGCAGACAACGCATCGATGCCGTATGTAACCGGGAACTATGCTACTCTATACGACTTCATACAGCGGCAAAACCAATGGTTCCAGTACGGAGATAGAGTATGGATCAACCACATAGACTATGTGACTCAATGCACCTCATTCGCATTCTCTTCGGTGGATGTTACCGATTGTAACCAGAAGAACGCCTTTATATGTGAAATCGGTAAATATTCCTGATCCCTTCACTAAGCATACGGAAATATATCGAAACACGCTAGCTATATTTTAGGGTAATGTGCTTTTTAGATGAAGATTTACAAATTTTTATACCTGTAACCAAAAGTTAAAACATCTGTATTGATTATTTTTTGTGTATTAATTAGTATTTTACGAAAAGTAATTGTATTTTCAAATTTAATTCGGGTATATTAATTGAAACATATTACTATACCATTATTAAATATTTATTACAAATTTATCTTTTTTATGTCTTGATTTAATTGAAGAGGGTAAAATATTAACCTCAGGGTGACTAACTGTTGAGTGTAGCTGCTGGATCAGCTATGCGTGTATGAAAACAGATTTTCAACTTAGAATTATAGCCAGCCTTGACTAAAAAGATTGTGCTTGTTGTAAAATTCAAAAGCACATCGTTTGACACAATTTCCGCGCACTCTACTACTGAAATTCGAGAATTTCCTTCGACTCTACAATTATTAATGACACCCATAGTACAGGAATTATTATTATAGTTGTTTACTGTGTTTTAACCCTTTGCATTCGAAGTTTTTTTTTTCATTTGTATTACCAGCAACTTGAAACTGCGATCGTCTGCTGTTATCGAGAGCATAGTAATCCGTAAGCCACGATTCTCATTTGTCACCAACATTTTAAATAACGCCGCTACGGAACCCTAGAATGCAAAGGGTTAATTACACCATCATCATTGGACACAGTTTGAATTCCTTAACTGTCAGGTATAGGTTTCGGTCTTACTATCAAAAATAAAAATACGCCATCTTTTTATATATCACTGCCACGTCCGCTCACTGTGTAATGTTATGTTTATTTATTCTAAATATCAGTTAATACTCCTCTTCGTAAACAGATCCAAAGGTAATCATAGATCCTATGTCTTGGCGAGGAGACACTCTGGCAGTTGCGTTTATTGGAGTTCTAATCGCTGCAGTAGTTCTTGTGGGAGCAGCTCTCATCTGCTGGTACTCGAAATCTAAGCACAGGTAAGAAAGGACATTACAGCTGAACAAAATATAGAAAGTATTTACTGAAGTTATCAAAATAATAATTATTCTTATACTAGGCATGTCCAAAGACTTGAAAGACGTAACTCTATACGACAATCACTGCACTCGGTTCGGTCAATTGGCAGTATCAATGGAGGATTCCCAGATAACACCTACAGGAGGAAACCAACACAAATGGTAAGGAAATCTATACTAATATTATAAAGAGGTAAAGTTTGTAGGTTTGGATATTCAAGGTAATCTCTGGTACTACTATACCTGAGTGCTATAGGCTACTTTTTGTTTCGGTAAATATATATCTTCAATAATTAATAATAATAAATGTAATTAAAGACAGCAAAAAATTTATAATATGGCGTGCGCTGCTTGAACAATAGGAATAAAATGTATAGAGAAAATATTGATTATTATTGTATTCACAAAAAAGTCCACGATATCAATATATAATATAAATTATGTTTCAAGGTGTTTGTCTCAAATTAGCTTCGAAACTACATAACCGAGCTTTATATAATTTTGCACACTAATGTAATTTGGTCCTACTTGAGATATATATAGGATAGTTTTTATCTCAATTAGACCCGGTAGGTGGCGTTACAATCGGATTATAGGTTTTTTGTTTGTTGTTTATAGGTTGTATAGGTTGATTATAGGTTGTATACAATTGCAACGGGTAATAACAAATTTAGAGCGAACGAAGTTACGCGAGTCAGCTAGTCTAGAATAAGATGCATATGAAAACTTAATTCACAAAGATTTATCCGATTTTTGTCAAGAAAACATCAGTCCATAAAAAGTTATTGATATTTTCAGAGTACTCGATCAACTGACAATCTGACTAAAGGATCGGATTACCGCAAAATGCTCGCATCAACAACATCAATGGAATCAATGGAGAAAAGTCAGTTCAACTCATCAATAGAAGACAACCAAAGTTTCGATATTTACGAAGCGCATAACCCTAATAACATGATTCAGCTAAAACATACTACTTTCACCAAAAAGCCTACAACCCCGGAGTATTCTGTACCGCAGAACAACAATAGACCTTTGAATCTGGCATATAAAAACGAAGGATACAAAGACAATTCAGGCCAAACTAGTGGAGCACCATCGATAAACACGGTTATGACTGAGGAGATACCGATTATTCATCATCCTGGTGGACTTATGTCACCTCAAGATGATGACATGTTATCACCCACTGGTGATAATCAGTATTACATGTCTGACACCCTTCCTTTACGAGATCTGAGGGAGGCTGGAAGAGATGGGAAGATGTACGGCCCTTATGGCGCACCACAATATGGTGGACAACCGAAGTTATCATTTCTGATGGAATTAAGATCGAAAATGCCAGAACAACCACAAGCTGGTATAATGCCGGCCACTACTTTTGGACAAAGGAGTAATATTCCTGGTAACTAATATATCTGTATATATATTTTAGAATCAACTTTAATACACTTCCTAAAGATGGCTTGCTAGTTTAAAATCAGCCTTATTAAAGTTCCTAAAGATGATTTAGTTATTGATTAATGTCATTATTAGTCTCAAATGGTTTCCAGTGTATACAAATAAATGAAACTGAAGTGTCTGTTAGTAATGTTAAAATAACATTATAACAATACATTTTTTTACTGAATGCCTGCGAAAGTATAAAAAACTATTTTGTTATAGATCAGCAAGCGTATTTTGAAGACGATCTACCCAGTCCACCGCATCCACCGGAATACTCCAGTCCGTTTAGTGAGGACACACAGACGGATATGATACCTAGTTATGATTCAAGTCCTCAAGATCTGTCGAGGGAATTCGATGATTCGCCTCTACCAGATTTACACCATAGATCCAAATCGGAAGCTCTGTTAGAGACGAATTTCGATTTTGATAACCCAGAATCCAGCCCGTTACCAATATCTGAGGCCAATCGATCGTACAGTCAACCGTTGGAGACTGCTATGTGATTTAATCTTATACTTATTGCAGATTAAATACAATAGGCCACAAATAAAATTAAAAAATATATATAAAAAAAACAAAAACAAACGTTTTTATTTCAAAAATGCGCTATCAATCGGTTATATTTCCATATTTAAAAAATACATTGATTTCACATTTTAATCTAATAAAAATGTACTCACTAGCTATTGCATTTTCTTGTTTATATGGGTAAAATAAAATAGTAAAAAATAATATAACATTAAAAGCAGTTTTAAAATACGATATTAACCACATATGACATGCTTAATACTAATGTAAAATAAGATAGCAACACACAAAAAATATTTTTCAACAATGACATTTTAGCAAAAAAAAAATTTGGTTTGTGACCCTTTTGTATTAAATCAACGTTATTTTAAGGCTCGTATATAAACATTTGTGATCCTTGTGTGCGATTACTTTTATATGAACAGATGTTCACAAAAAATCGGGTAACTGTAAATGTGGGTGTAGTATTATACATAGCAAATTATATGTGACAGAGTGGTACAAAGATGTAAGTTTAATGTAGGAATAAAAGGAAATGTTAAGACTGAATAATGTCTTTATGAAATCTTGTGTAGTTCTTTTTCTATGTTTTCTTGAACTTTTCCCAAATAAAAAGTGCCTTGTACGTATTTTACAACTTTTTAAATTCCATTGATTGACTTCATTAGTACATAAGTTCGTACTAAACGTGTTCATTTTTTAACCAGACTATAATAAATAATTACCATTAACGCGCGATCTCATAATATTGAAATAACCAACTATAATACGCTTTAAAATTATTGTGCCTTTCGTAAAAAAAAAACATAATACATATATTAAAGAAATTAAATTTAAGGAGTATTTTCATAAAGAGGAAAGACTCCAGTAACTAGTTAGTATTCTAGAACTATTTTTAAGACAACATATAGCTACCAAATACACGATCTTAATTAAATATCACACCAAGATCATGTCGGTCACATTTATCTATATATGATACATATAATGTGATCCGTTATTATGGCAACTTGTTTTTCTTGATACATATAATGTGATCCGTTATTATGGCAACTTGTTTTTCTTTGAAAATTCTAAAATTCGAATATTATAATCTATGGAAAACGTGTCACTGTCGGAAAATGTCTTTTATAAAAATTACTAATTATTAATTGTAAAAATTACATATAGGAATAAGATTTTTATTATAAAACAACTCACCGAATGTTTGTATATTTTTATGGTAAAATCGTAAAATATATTTTAATGAATTTAACTTGTCCGTCCTTATATGTTGTTCCAAATTATTATTTTATATCGGAAATAGACTAATTATATATAAAGATATACTTTATTTATTTTATAAGTGAAATAATTATAAATAGCTATTTACATCACTTTTACGTATATTTTATATAAACTTATATTATCATCATTTATTTTTCTTATTTAGTACTTTTACTTTTTGTAAACAAAAATGTTTAAGATTATTCAATCAAATGTATATTTAGAGTGTCAAAAAAGGGCAAGAAATGATTAAACATGTTATAAAATTGATACTAAATTATTCTACTAATGTAGTAGGTTAATTATTTCATTAACCTACTACATTAGCCATATCGTTTTTTTTTTCGAAATGACTGCGCTATTGACCTAGCAAGATCTTAACAGCTTCACCGGACTACAACAATCATATCAGATTTGGGTTGGATGTCCTGATAAAACATAAGAAGCGTGGGGGAATCTCCTGAGATAATTTTAGTCGCAGGTCATCCGAGATAAACACATGCTTACACATGAAAGTGGAAGGGTTTTGTTTTTTCCCTTCTCGAACTGAAATAGTTCAGAAAATTGTCCTATCTTCCCGGAAGAGGGTATCCATAAGGATTACCCCACGTTAAAAAAAAGGATAGGTCGCGAATTGCCCACAAAATGCCCGCTTACTGCCCAACCTGGGGGGCCAAATTCCACCTACCGGAAGCTGTATCTCGGAACCGTGCGTTCCATGGCCCTATACGGGGCCCCAGCGTGGTTTCACTTTATCAACGACGCGTGGAGGCGCTGGAGTTGGGACGCAGACTCGCGTCTCGGGAGATCGAAGCGCTGAGATCCCAGCTCCTCCAGGTCGTGGTGGTCCAACAGTGGACTCTACGTCTTGAGCGGCCGAGCTCCGGCGTGACAGTTCTAGAAGCCGTTCGGTCGGTCTTGACCGAATGGCTGTATAGGCGGCATGGCACCCTCAGCTTCCGGCAGACACAGGTGCTCTCGGGGCATGGTTGCTTTGGGAGCTACTTGTGTCGCATAGGCAGGAAGCCGCTGCCAGGGTGCCACCATTGTGGCTGCGCGGAAGATACCGCGCAGCATACTTTAGTTGAGTATTCCGCCTGGGACATGCCACGCCGCGAGCTCGTCGCGGCCATAGGAACCGATATCTCGCACGATCTCCATCAAAAAAATATATATATATTCTATAGAAACTTTTTCATGTAGCAAAAATATTTTTACAATAACAGTACGCTATCACTTTGACTACTTCTGTATAGTAATGAAATAAAAATGGGCAAGATTTGATATAATAAAGTAATAAAAAATATAGTATTCAGAATTAATTTTACATGTGTTTTCTTTTGTCAATCCCAACGTAATTTTAAATTATTATGTCAAAGGTATGCATAGGGAAGCAGATTTTACTTTTTAGGTTTTGAACTACCGTTGATAAATATAAATCAACGATAACTTAAACTGCATGTTTCAGGCTTACTAAGACCAGTAACAGTTTTTTAGGTAATAGTATTGAATTGTATAACAATTTGCTAGATAGTAAGTTCAAGCGTTATGTCAAGTGGCTCTTAATACATAAAGGCTATTACAGGGTGGATCAATGTGTGAACGATGTCGACGTCTGGAGGTGACGCCTGTCTCTGTGCATCCACTAAAAATGAATATAACTTTATATATCGTTATCTTTAAATAATCAAAAAATATATTAGTTATTATGAAAAGATAAACCAGATCGAGTTTCTTGCCGGTTCTTCTCGATGACTGAGTTGTTTTCCGAACCGGTGTTAGTTTTGACGTTCATAAGTGCCTTCTCAGGGCCTAAATTGAATAAAGAGTATTTTGATTTTGAACTGCTCTAAAATTTTAAGGTGATATATGTATATATTTACACTTGTTTTGGCTTGTATTGCAGTTATAAACTAAGAGAAAAAAATAGAAATGCCACCGTAATAGAATTATAAAATGTCATATAAGTTATTGTCACTTGTTGCGTTTTTTTTAATGAAAACTTCTTTAGGTGCGTTGAACGATATTTTTAGCAGGAAATAAATATGTAATTTGATGACATGCTACATCAGCATGACCGGTTGTATTGCGCTTTGTCATTCACACTATAATTAATATGCAAATTCAAAAGATAACAATTTTATTTCATTGAGTTTTTACTTCTGTCGGCATTTCTCATGACTGCCTCGACTTTTTTTAAATTATTTTTGGCTACTTATCTCCCAGATTATTACTGCCATTGTCGAGTAGGTTCTCCCAGATTATTACTGTAGGTAATTTTATTACAAGTCGAGTAGGTAATTTTATTACAAGTTTCTCTTGTGATAATTTCAATGTTCTAACAAGATAGTGGCTCCCATGTTACAACTTTCCAGGGAGTTTTCGTGACATCTCGGAATTCATGCTCCGTGTTATTATTTTCCATCCGCTTTACTTATGGACAATAACCGAATTATATTAAGTAAATTGTCGCCAATAGTACAAAATATAGAGTAAAATAACACAAGATTACGAATAAAATATAAAAGCCACTACATGACAGACTAAGATCCCGCCAAAAACTCGTTGCTAGGGTTATTAGTTTCTCATTACGTAGTATAAAATAAAGTTCCCTGCTGCGTCTGTCTGTCTGTTCACGATAAACTCAAAAACTACTGAACGGATTCTCATGCGGTTTTCACCAGAAGATATTAAGTGATTCACGAGGAAGAGTTTAGTATATAATTTATACGGATTTTTTTTATAATTAAGACGGGACAACGTCTGCCGGGCCTGCTAGTGTTTAATTTTTTAATTTTGTTTTGACATTAGTAAAACAATAACATAATTGAAGGGTTATATGAATCAGACGTTTAGAATATATTTTCATATTCTATTTCGAAATACTTATCATTTCACTACTGGCAACACAGCAGTCGATGACATCCACAGAGTAATGACAGCAAAATAAAACAACAGGATTCGATCGTTCAATAATATTTTATGAATTTAGTCTGTGCTTGATTCAACGTTAGGGAGGTTGTTGATTATGGTATCCGATTTAGCCAGATTTTGCGATCGAAAAGTAAAAATAATAGGAAAACTATAGTTGTGCTTACGACCGTAACATTCTATGTTTACGATCGTATAGGCAAAATAGTAATTTCAGGTGAAAATTTGTTCTAAAAAAATAGAACTAAAAGTGAAAATAAAAATTGTTTTTTTTTCAATGAAATAAAATATATTTGGACATAATGGACGCAACGGGTTCTATAAACACCTGTTCAGACAGTATCGAAAACGAAGAGGAGGTGATCGATGACTCCGAAGAACGTGAACTAGTAACAGATTCGTGCTCTACGAAAGTATTGGACACAGCTGATGAACCTCGAGATAAATACTGTATAGTTTATGTATTATTCTACCTTTTTGGAGTAACTTCACTAGTACCTTGGAACTTTTTAATTACAGCTAATGACGTAAGTAGTTCTTATTTGTTTTGTAATGATTTTCTGGTCACATGAGTATTTCATACTTATAGTTTTTTTTTTTAAAGAAATTGTGCCAATAAATATAGTAATAAATACGGCTGTTTTCTTCCAAAAAGCGTGCTTAGCTCCAAAATGCCAAGTAATATTATTTTTATATATTAATATACAATAATATAAGTGATGAAGTGAATGTTCCAAACATTAAAGGATAAAAAATTGGTCGGGGCTGCATTAGAAATTCGCATCTTCAAATAAAAGGTGAAAGGGGTGGGGGAGATTGCTGACTACCTTTCTACACCACTACCCCGCCTGCGGAAAGTCATAGTTCCTGAGATATTAATGACCAAAGGTTTGAGATTATGTCGCCTCCCAAAAACATTAGTAATTTTGTATATTAACAACTTGGTGATTTTTAAGTTAGTATTCAACAGTTTGTACAATACTATGTATTGTAGAGCCAGAAATTATTGTTGGAAAAGTGTAAAATTTATGGAAAAAATAAATTTTAAGTATTTAAAACTATTGTAACATCGCTAAAAATTATAGTAATATGGCTTAAAAAGGTTGAGTTTTCAACTAAAAAAATAATAATTTGTATGGAACTATGTATATCTATGCATTAATGAATAAATTATTGATGGAAAAACATAGACCTTGAGAACAAAAATATATTTATTTGCAATAAAATTCTGTTCTCATTTTTCACCCAAATATTACACATTTAAGCTTATAGTGGGTAAAAAAATATTTAATCTAAAACAACAAGGAATTTAACAACCACAAATTTGTGATGTGAATTTCTAATGCTAACCCAATTGGTCACCAAATAACAAACTCTTGCCAAACTTAGTTGTGATATATCCATTCCAAACGAACTATACCATAGCTAATTTTCAAATCTGTGATATAAATTTGTAGAAAATTTTATAAATTAATTGTTATGTACTATGGTCAATTGTCATTGACAGCTTTTTGTCTTTCATTATCATGCTTTTATAAAATGTAAAACTAAAGTCTTGCTGAATAAAGCCATATAATTGGTCTTTCTGTCTCTTAATCATGTTAAGAGACAGAAACTTAACATGAATGAAGATAATGAATATAAATCTTAAAATTATTTGTAATTTTTACATAATTACATTATTCTGACTAGTCTACATTTAAATTCCATGCTTGCCAAATACTTGTCTATATTTGAACATAAACTCATTGGTTCAATAGAAACTTAAATGCCAAACACAGTATCTGTTTTTTTTCATAACTTTATCACCTATTTTAATGTGATAAATTCACAATGAATATTCAAAATAAGCATAAATAACACGTGAAACGAAGAATTAATGATTAAATTGAAATTTGTTCAAACAACTAACACTGGATTCATAAAATATTGTATTTAGAACAAAAAGTTTGTGTAGGTGACACATTTGTCCTAAGATTTTTTGATAAAACTAAAATTGGTCTTACATTAAAGATACCAATGTTAATGGATAACTATGAACGTGGGAGATATCATTGATTATTTAGGTTTTATCTGGCTTATTGTGTATGTTTTATAATATTGTTTATATTCAACTAAGTATTCTTCCAAGTCTTAGTTTGATGATATCTGATAAAGATAATATAGCAATAACGGTTTTGAAAAATATGCATAATTTTTTTTTTAATTTTATGTTAATTCATTCTGCATGCTCCTTTAAAGCTTTCCAAGTATTCTTTCTCATATTTTTCTGAAGTATAAACATAAATAGATATTGAGAAGTTCCAAAAAAAAACAGGTATACAGTCCATCGAGTTTCAAGTGATCACTCGTGCCTGTAGTTATGTTTAAAGTTGATTTCAAATGTAACCTTGCAGCTAATCATAATCTGTGTTATTACAAAAAAGTTAAATACATATTAAATACCTGGTTTAAAAAAGTTTCCTAATAAATGCACCGCACTCGCCCAAGACAAAAGAGTAAGATGGCGAACATTCAGTGACCATGGTACATTTAATATGAGACCTTTTTAAAGCCAGGGTTCAATACGTATTTAATTTTTTTAGTTAGTTAAGTGATCTCTACCATCCATACATATCCATACCATCACTGATCAAACGAAATGCAATAATGCAAGCATTGTTATTTCACATCAGTTTTCTGTTAGTAGGGTGCCACTACACCTGGCAAGCCGACCCATTCATGTCGAAACCGGTAATATTCTGTGAGAGGTTGCTACTACGCCGTGCAAGCCGACCCGTTCATGTCGAAACCGGTAATAGCTTCAACATGGCTATACCGATTAGAGAAGCATGTTGCTAATCATAATCTTCGGCTGTGCACACAGCATCATGAGCACTGCTACTTTGCCACAGAAATAGTATGGCAGTGATACTTGTACAGTCATACTTTGCTTAACCTGTAACATTTTTACGATTACTCTAAGGCTGCCTAATTAAATCGATATCATTAAAAATGTATCTATAGTGTATGCAACCAATACTAGAGAATCTAATTAAAGTGTGGTATTTGAAATTTAGTTCAATGGAGCACAGTTATTGTAAGTCCAATTATTTTCTCTAATCATCAAGAAAATAAATATGAATGTGTGGACATAATTTGACTCATGGTTATTTAAAACTAAGCATCCTTTGTATTAAGTTTACTGATAAGCTGATATATTTTGTAAATATGGATATTTTGTACATAAATTTAGCAACAGACTAATATGGACACCACATAAAAGTGAAACATGTGTGGAAATTTAACCTGTGACCTCTCATCGCATAATAGGGCCTACTACCACTGAGCCATGAGGCTCGTTCATGATGATTATATGCCATATATTATTCCATTTCTTATTGTTTCAGTATTGGATGTATAAATTCCGTGATGTTACACCCAGTAACCTTACAATGGAAGTCCGTAAGACACCATTCCAAGCAGAGTTCACTTCTTATCTTAACGTTGCTACAGCTATACCCAACTTGATATTTCTCATCCTAAACTCTCTTTATGGACATTTGTGAGTAATTTATTATTTATTAATAATCAAGACTCTTTCTAAGTTTAAATTTATTGAGAATGAATTCACAAGGTATCACATTAGTATAAAATAAGGTATATTTGTTTTTTATAAGGACTGTGCAATCGGAAGATCTTTTGATGTCCTAACCTCTTAACAGAATTTGGTTAAAATAGGCAAAAACTGTTTCTTCTATAATATTATTATAGACAGACTGTTTGAATGTAGTAATTTCATAAAATACTGATCTGGTTCTAAAAATTCTCTCTGTAATAGGCTAACTAAGTGACTGGCGATGGATTATATATCTCTCAGTGATTATCATTGTGTTTAGTTTGCTCTGTGTTTCTCATCTGGTTACTTCAGGTGGGGCAGTTACTTTGTTTTTTTTTCAGTAAAAAAGAAATTAATAAATACCATATATTTAATGAGTTTAAAAGCTTAACTACATTCAATAGACACATACTTATAGTATGTATATTTATTATTATACTACAAATGTGTTAATTTTGTTTAAATTAGAATTATGTTTGAGTTTTGAGTATGCAACCTCTACCGCCATATTGACTGTATATTAAATACTGTTAAGAAGAAACTACTTACATAACTTAGCTATTAGCATCATTTTTATAAACTCTTTGGTAATTTTATTTAAATGTTTAATTATGATGTAAAATGTAATACAAATAAAATATAGTTCAAAGAATTAATGAATAATATCAGTCCTTTCCTATTAATAAAATTATTTTCAGAATCGAATTCATCACTTACTGAACTAATACAAACAACTCTAATCAAACTTCTTCGTAATACTACCTTTTGCTCGTGCTTTCGCTGTCATTAATGTAAATTTAACCAGCCCTTGTAAAGACTTCCTATTTTTCTTTATCAAAGGTACCTCATGTCCTTGTTTTTAGAAAATTAAATATTTTTGATGGCATCCCCATTCAAACAACCCCTCTACCCCATGCCATCAAAAATAAACAAAATATCTACTTTCTTCTAGATGTGTTTTCTTTTCTGTTATTTCTCCTTTCGCTCTTTGGCGGACTCACCCGCCATCCCTTTTGTGCTTAAGTGATACAAGAGCGACCCAAAAATTATGGACAAATACAATATTTTCAGAGTGTCAGTCAAAAGCCGGCTCCAGGGTTCCCTCATAGTTGTGACTCTTGCTTTTCTGGTGACGACATCGTTCGTGCAGGTTAATACTGACGAATGGCAGAACGGTTTCTTTATCATCACGATGGTGACAGTCGTTATTATGACTGGTAAGTTGGGTGTTAAAACAAACAAAACAAAGCTAACGATAATTTCTTGCTTCTAGTGAGGTTTTACGTAATAGAATAGAAAGTATATATTATTCAGTTGAATTCGGGAAACATTTCAGTTGTCGAGTTTAATTGTTATTCTCAATTCGCTCCCAATTACGAACAAAGTAATAACTAAAAATAAATGACCGAATTAAAAAAAAAAAATTTTTTTTTGGTTCAAGTTTACATTGTAAAGGATACGTTTGTTATTGTGAATCTGATGTTTAACTATTCCTCCTATCACTTTGCTCTTACGAAATACGAATGGGACATTTCAAGTATTACGTAAGCAAATTTTTTTAAACTTGGACCGTCCCCTTCCCCTTGTTAGAAAAAAATAAGCAATGCTCTTAACCCTCCCCCCATTATTACGTTAATATTTATATAAGCATATTCAAATCTGTTCTCATTCAGTAAATAAATATTGCTGACGTAATCACCATCCAGACACCCCAACCCCTATGTCATCAAAAGTAAGCAAATCAAGGTCCCCCCTCCCCCATCAGTGCTTACGTAATACTTGAATGACCCTTTATTCCCTATCCCATGCTTATGTAAACATTTACATAACTGGTTTGAAATCTGTTCTGGTTAAATAAATAAATATTGCTGACGTAATCACCACTCAGAACTCTCATCCCCTATGTCATCAAAAATAAGCAATTCAAGGACCCTACCCATCAGCGCTTACGTAATACTAGAATGGTCTTAAACAGAGAAAAAATCACTTCTACACTATGATCTACGTAATTTTATGATCCTTGAGCTCGGATCATAAGGCAAAAGGTGGACAAACTGTCTTATATTTTTATTATTGAAATCGCACCAGTCGTTTACAAGTTCACACTTATCTAAGTTTTTTCGATTAGAAATAATTGTAAGCATGTTTTAGATTTTCTCATAAAAATAGTTTTATAGTTTTATGGGAACTACGTCTTTTATTTACGTTAATTGTGTGCAATCTTTTTTTAATTGTCTTTTATTACTACTTAATCCTTAGGGGAAAACCTAATGCGATATAGGCTAAATAATTATCTGATATATCTTCAAATATAAAAGCGTTACAAATTGTCTATGATTTCAAAATAAAATTAATTAAAATAATTTTCATTCAAATTAGTACCCTAATAAAGCGCATTCTAATATTCGGCATCACAAGAGACATTGATTAATGTCATCGGTATGTTATAAAACAAAGTTGATTTAACTACAGCATTTGTAACTCAAGAACGGCTGGATTATTATAATTTTTGTTTTTTTTTCTCTGTCTCCTCCTCAAATAACTATAAAAATATAGAAAAAAATCAAAATAAATTCGATTTGGAACCCCGCCATCTCGTGCTACTGACAGCTTACTTCACGCACACTTTCATTGTGACCAAAATAGGGAAATAAAAATTAAGTAAACATAACCAGTCAAAAGCTAATTTTTTTTATCACGCTTTTATTAGCTTCACCTGTATGTATGTATGTTTGTAACCGACCCCTTTGAGCTCGATTTTGTCGTACATTTTTTTTTTTTTTTTCTCGAACTGACTACGCTATTGACCTAGCAAGGTCTTAACAGCTTCACCGGACTACTAAGGCGAGCGCTTAAGGCACTCAGCCGATTTTTGGTTCATATTAAGATAAAAACATAGGTAAAAAAAGTAAATTTTCAAAAAAAAGTATTAACCGACTTCAATATCAATCAAAAACCCATAAGGCACTAAAAAGCGGAAAATAAATAGTTTATCAAATTAACCAAATTAAATAAAACATATGAATATGTGTGCTACCTAGAAATGTACTGGAAGTCGTAAAAGAGTATTTTGATTTTGAACTGCTCTAAAATTTTAAGGTATATATGTATGTATTTACACTTGTTTTGGCTTGTATTGCAGTTATAAACTAAGATAAAAAATAGAAATGCCACCGTAATAGAGATTATATAAACAGTCATATTAGTTATTGTCACTTGTTGCGTTTTTTTAATGAAAGCTTCTTTAGGTGCGTTGAACGGTATTTTTAGCAGGAAATAAATGTGTAATTTGATGACATGCTACATCAGCATGACCGGTTGTATTGCGCTTTGTCATTCACACTATAATTAATATTAAAATTCAAAAGAGAACAATTTTATTTCACTGAGTTTTTACTTCTGT
The DNA here is from genome assembly GCA_015888305.1 of Antheraea pernyi. Lineage (NCBI taxonomy): Eukaryota > Metazoa > Arthropoda > Insecta > Lepidoptera > Saturniidae > Antheraea > Antheraea pernyi. The sequence continues at coordinate 57,806 of MU159535.1, read as the reverse complement.
CGGCATTTCTCATGACTGCCTCGACTTTTTTTAAATTATTTTTGGCTACTTATCTCCCAGATTATTACTGCCATTGTCGAGTAGGTAATTCTATTACAAATTTCTCTTGTGATAATTTCAATGTTCTAACAAGATAGTGGTTCCCATGTTAGTACTTTCCATGGTGTTTTCGTGGCATCTCGGTATTCATGCTCCGTGTTATTATTTTCCATCCACTTTACTTATGGACAATAACGAATTATTTTTTTTTTTTTTCGAACTGACTATGCTATTGACCTGGCAAGGTCTTTACAGCTTCACCGGACTACTAAGGCCGAGCGCTTAGGGCACTCAGCCGATTGTGGTTTTGGGTTTTGACCACTGCCGATTTATATATAGTAATGTCATTTATACCCAAAGCGTGCAATCCACTGGGAAGGCTGTTCCGAAACAATATCAACGTAAACAACATTTTGTGAAAAATAAGAAAAACAATAAAGTACATACCTCTAATTAAGTGTAAATAATTTTATTAATTTACAATGGAATGGTAAACTTAATTTACATTAACAATTTTTGTATGATTTACATGAGTTTCCCAAGAACAAAGCGGTGGTAGAAATAACTAAATATAGACTTCAAAATGAAATTCATATTATGTGTTAGCCATATATCGTAAGATACGTGTAATTTTCTCTGTAAACTTACCTGTAGTAGGATTTTCCATGACTGTTATACATAGAGTAACAAACCAGCGCGTAGTTAATAGAGACTGCATAATCGGATATAGTATGGGAACCGGGCGATCCGTTGTCGCGGGTGTAAGGAGGGGCCCGGGGTAACGCGGGGTAACCCCTAAATACTTATCATTTCACTACTGGCAACACAGCAGTCGATGACATCCACAGAGTAATGACAGCAAAATAAAACAACAGGATTCGATCGTTCAATAATATTTTATGAATTTAGTCTGTGCTTGATTCAACGTTAGGGAGGTTGTTGATTATGGTATCCGATTTAGCCAGATTTTGCGATCAAAAAGTAAAAATAATAGCAAAACTATAGTTGTGCTTACGACCGTAACATTCTATGTTTACGTTCGTATAGGCAAAATAGTAATTTCAGGTGAAAATTTGTTCTAAAAAAATAGAACTAAAAGTGAAAATAAAAATTGTTTTTTTTTCAATGAAATAAAATATATTTGGACATAATGGACGCAACGGGTTCTATAAACACCTGTTCAGACAGTATCGAAAACGAAGAGGAGGTGATCGATGACTCCGAAGAACGTGAACTAGTAACAGATTCGTGCTCTACGAAAGTATTGGACACAGCTGATGAACCTCGAGATAAATACTGTATAGTTTATGTATTATTCTACCTTTTTGGAGTAACTTCACTAGTACCTTGGAACTTTTTAATTACAGCTAATGACGTAAGTAGTTCTTATTTGTTTTGTAATGATTTTCTGGTCACATGAGTATTTAATACTTATAGTTTTTTTTTTTTAAAGAAATTGTTGTCAATAAATATATAGCAATAAATACGGCTGTTTTCTTCCAAAACGTGTGCAAAATACTAAATAATATTATTTTTATATGTTAATATAAAATAATATAAGTGATAAATTGATTGTTCCAAACATTAAAGAAAAAAAAATTGGTCTGGGCTGCATTCAAAATTCCCATCCTGAAATAAGGGGTGGGGGAAATTGCTGACTACCCTTCTATACCACTACCCTGCTGCGGAAAGTCATAATTGCTGAGATATAAATGACCAAAATTTAGAGATTATGTCTCCTCCCAAAATTTTTGATAATTTTGTATGTTAACAACTTGGTGATTTTTAAGTTAGAATTCAACAGTTTATACAATACTATGTATTGTAGAGCAAGAAATGATTGTTGAAAAAGTGTACATTTTATGGAAAAAATAAATTTTAGTTATTAAAACTATTGTAACATCACTAAAAATTATAGTAATATGGCTTAAAAAGGTTGAGTTTTCAACTAAAAAAATAATAATTTATATGGAACTATGTATATCTATGCATTAATGAATAAATTATTGATGGAAAAACATAAACCTTGAGAACAAAAATATATTTATTTGCAATAAAGTTCTGTTCTCATTTTTCACCCAAATATTACACATTTAAGCTTATAGTGGGTAAAAAAATATTTAATCTAAAACAACAAGGAATTTAACAACCACAAATTTGTGATGTGAATTTCTAATGCTAACCCAATTGGTCACCAAATAACAAACTCTTGCCAAACTTAGTTGTGATATATCCATTCCAAACGAACTATACCATAGCTAATTTTCAAATCTGTGATATAAATTTGTAGAAAATTTTATAAATTAATTGTTATGTACTATGGTCAATTGTCATTGACAGCTTTTTGTCTTTCATTATCATGCTTTTATAAAATGTAAAACTAAAGTCTTGCTGAATAAAGCCATATAATTGGTCTTTCTGTCTCTTAACATGAATGAAGATAATGAATATAAATCTTAAAATTATTTGTAATATTTACATAATTACATTATTCTGATTAGTCTACATTTAAATTCCATGCTTGCCAAATACTTGTCTATATTTGAACATAAACTCATTGGTTCAATAGAAACTTAAATGCCAAACACAGTATCTGTTTTTTTTCATAACTTTATCACCTATTTTAATGTGATAAATTCACAATGAATATTCAAAATAAGCATAAATAACACGTGAAACGAAGAATTAATGATTAAATTGAAATTTGTTCAAACAACTAACACTGGATTCATAAAATATTGTATTTAGAACAAAAAGTTTGTGTAGGTGACACATTTGTCCTAAGATTTTTTGATAAAACTAAAATTGGTCTTACATTAAAGATACTAATGTTAATGGATAACTATAAACGTGGGAGATATCATTGATTATTTAGGTTTTATCTGGCTTATTGTGTATGTTTTATAATATTGTTTATATTCAACCAAGTATTCTTCCAAGTCTTAGTTTGATGATATCTGATAAAGATAATATAGCAATAACGGTTTTGAAAAATATGCATAATTTTTTTTTTAATTTTATGTTAATTCATTCTGCATGCTCCTTTAAAGCTTTCCAAGTATTCTTTCTCATATTTTTCTGAAGTATAAACATAAATAGATATTGAGAAGTTCCAAAAAAAAACAGGTATACAGTCCATCGAGTTTCAAGTGATCACTCGTGCCTGTAGTTATGTTTAAAGTTGATTTCAAATGTAACCTTGCAGCTAATCATAATCTGTGTTATTACAAAAAAGTTAAATACATATTAAATACCTGGTTTAAAAAAGTTTCCTAATAAATGCACCGCACTCGCCCAAGACAAAAGAGTAAGATGGCGAACATTCAGTGACCATGGTACATTTAATATGAGACCTTTTTAAAGCCAGGGTTCAATACGTATTTAATTTTTTTAGTTAGTTAAGTGATCTCTACCATCCATACATATCCATACCATCACTGATCAAACGAAATGCAATAATGCAAGCATTGTTATTTCACATCAGTTTTCTGTTAGTAGGGTGCCACTACACCTGGCAAGCCGACCCATTCATGTCGAAACCGGTAATAGCTTCAACATGGCTATACCGATTAGAGAAGCATGTTGCTAATCATAATCTTCGGCTGTGCACACAGCATCATGAGCACTGCTACTTTGCCACAGAAATAGTATGGCAGTGATACTTGTACAGTCATACTTTGCTTAACCTGTAACATTTTTACGATTACTCTAAGGCTGCCTAATTAAATCGATATCATTAAAAATGTATCTATAGTGTATGCAACCAATACTAGAGAATCTAATTAAAGTGTGGTATTTGAAATTTAGTTCAATGGAGCACAGTTATTGTAAGTCCAATTATTTTCTCTAATCATCAAGAAAATAAATATGAATGTGTGGACATAATTTGACTCATGGTTATTTAAAACTAAGCATCCTTTGTATTAAGTTTACTGATAAGCTGATATATTTTTTACATAAATTTAGCAACAGACTAACATGGGTACCACATAAAAGTGAGACATGTGTGGAAATTTAACCAGTGGCCTTTCATCGCATAATAGGGCCTACTACCACTGAGCCATGAGGCTCCTTAATGATCATTATATGCCATATATTATTCCATTTCTTATTGTTTCAGTATTGGATGTATAAATTCCGTGATGTTACACCCAGTAACCTTACAATGGCAGTCCGTAAGACACCATTCCAAGCAGAGTTCACTTCTTATCTTAACGTTGCTACAGCTATACCCAACTTGATATTTCTCATCCTAAACTCTCTTTATGGACATTTGTGAGTAATTTATTATTTATTAATAATCAAGACTCTTTCTAAGTTTAAATTTATTGAGAATGAATTCACAAGGTATCACATTAGTATAAAATAAGGTATATTTGTTTTCTATAAGGACTGTGCAATCGGAAGATCTTTTGATGTCCTAACCTCTTAACAGAATTTGGTTAAAATAGGCAAAAACTGTTTCTTCTATAATATTATTATAGACAGACTGTTTGAATGTAGTAATTTCATAAAATACTGATCTGGTTCTAAAAATTCTCTCTGTAGTAGGCTAACTAAGTGACTGGCGATGGATTATATATCTCTCAGTGATTATCATTGTGTTTAGTTTGCTCTGTGTTTCTCATCTGGTTACTTCAGGTGGGGCAGTTACTTTGTTTTTTTTTCAGTAAAAAAGAAATTAATAAATACCATATATTTAATGAGTTTAAAAGCTTAACTACATTCAATAGACACATACTTATAGTATGTATATTTATTATTATACTACAAATGTGTTAATTTTGTTTAAATTAGAATTATGTTTGAGTTTTGAGTATGCAACCTCTACCGCCATATTGACTGTATATTAAATACTGTTAAGAAGAAACTACTTACATAACTTAGCTATTAGCATCATTTTTATAAACTCTTTCGTAATTTTATTTAAATGTTTAATTATAATGTAAAATGTAATACAAATAAAATATAGTTCAAATATAGTTCAAATGAATAATATCAGTCCTTTCCTATTAATAAAACTATTTTCAGAATCGAATTCATCACTTACTGAACTAATACAAACAACTCTAATCAAACTTCTTCGTAATACTACTACCTTTTGCTCGTGCTTTCGCTGCCTTTAATGTAAATGTAACCTATCCCTTGTAAAGACTTCCTTTTTTTTTAAATCAAAGGTACCTCATGTCCTTGTTTTTAAATAATTAAATATTTTTGATGGCATCCCCATTCAAACAACCCCTCTACCCCATGCCATCAAAAATAAACAAAATATCTACTTTCTTCTAGATGTGTTTTCTTTTCTGTTATTTCTCCTTTCGCTCTTTGGCGGACTCACCCGCCATCCCTTTTGTGCTTAAGTGATACAAGAGCGACCCAAAAATTATGGACAAATACAATATTTTCAGAGTGTCAGTCAAAAGCCGGCTCCAGGGTTCCCTCATAGTTGTGACTCTTGCTTTTCTGGTGACGACATCGTTCGTGCAGGTTAATACTGACGAATGGCAGAACGGTTTCTTTATCATCACGATGGTGACAGTCGTTATTATGACTGGTAAGTTGGGTGTTAAAACAAACAAAACAAAGCTAACGATAATTTCTTGCTTCTAGTGAGGTTTTACGTAATAGAATAGAAAGTATATATTATTCAGTTGAATTCGGGAAACATTTCAGTTGTCGAGTTTAATTGTTATTCTCAATTCGCTCCCAATTACGAGCAAAGTAATAACTAAAAATAAATGACAGAATTAAAAAAAAAACAATTTTTTTTGGTTAAAGTCTACATTGCAAAAGGATACGTTGTCTATTTGTTATTGTGAATCTGATGTTTAACTATTCCTCCTATCACTTTGCTCTTACGAAATACGAATGAGACATTTCAAGTATTACGTAAGCAAATTTTTTTAAACTTGGACCGTCCCCTTCCCCTTGTTAGAAAAAAATAAGCAATGCTCTTAACCCTCCCCCCATTATTACGTTAATATTTATATAAGCATATTCAAATCTGTTCTCATTCAGTAAATAAATATTGCTGACGTAATCACCATCCAGACACCCCAACCCCTATGTCATCAAAAATAAGCAAATCAAGGTCCCCCCTCCCCCATCAGTGCTTACGTAATACTTGAATGACCTTTATTCCCCATCCCATGCTTATGTAAACATTTGTATAACTGGTTTTAAATCTCTTCTGATTAAATAAATAAATATTGCTGACGTAATCACCACTCAGAACTCTCATCCCCTATGTCATCAAAAATAAGCAATTCAAGGACCCTACCCATCAGCGCTTACGTAATACTAGAATGGTCTTAAACAGAGAAAAAATCACTTCTACACTATGATCTACGTAATTTTATGATCCTTGAGCTCGGATCATAAGGCAAAAGGTGGACAAACTGTCTTATATTTTTATTATTGAAATCGCACCAGTCGTTTACAAGTTCACACTTATCTAAGTTTTTTCGATTAGAAATAATTGTAAGCATGTTTTAGATTTTTTTTTGTTCTCATAAAAATAGTTTTATTGTTTTATGGGAACTACGTCTTTTATTTACGTTAATTGTGTGCAATCTTTTTTTAATTGTCTTTTATTACTACTTAATCCTTAGGGGAAAACCTAATGCGATATAGGCTAAATAATTATCTGATATATCTTCAAATATAAAAGCGTTACAAATTGTCTATGATTTCAAAATAAAATTAATTAAAAGAATTTTCATTCAAAGTACCCTAATAAAGCGCATTCTAATATCGGCATCACAAGAGACATTGATTAATGTCATCGGTATGTTATAAAACAAAGTTGATTTAACTACACCGTTTATAACTCAAGAACGGCTGGATTATTATTATTTTTGTTTTTTTCTCTGTCTACTCTTCAAATAACTATGAAAATATAGAAAAAAATCATACAAGAAACATCAAAATAAATTCGATTTGGAACCCCGCCATTTCGTGCAACTGACAGCTTATTTCATGCACACTTTCATAGTGTCCAAAATAGAGAAATAAAAATTAAGTAAACATTACCAGTCAAAAGCCAATTTTTTACAGTGATACGCCATTGTAATATTTGGTTTTGTGATTTTATTAATATTTTTTTAGCTTTATATATATTATCCTAATAAACTATTTAGTTTAATACTTTTTTAGTAATCATTTCTTATGTTAATAGGATTCTAGGTAAAGTTTAAATAACAGTTAACACGATTTCATTTATCGTTATTGTTTTAATAAAATAAATATACGACCTACACCTATAGATTGAGTGCAATAAGCAGTCAGTTTTTTACACCAATACTAGAATTAGTCATTAGGTGACGAATAAGCGTCCGTTAACAAATAATCGCGTCGTTCACTTTTTAAACGGTCAAGGTTATATTTACAAGAACGTCTGTGTTATTATTAGGTCGACGAATAATATATATACTTTATGCTTTACATCAGGTTTTCCAAGCAGATTATAAATTATACGTTATCAGAAACAAGTGTGCTAATATTATGTTACAAATAGAGCCGCTTTGCTCTGCGCCTTTGTTCGTTTAAATTCCTTTATAGGTTACCTTGCTTATATCTTACAGAATTATGTAATAGTCAGATGAGATATGAATTTTAAATAGGTCCAACTTTATAATTAAAATCGAGTTATTTCACCAATTTTGTCACGACTTGTTTGGTACAAACATGTCGCGTGGTGGCTGAGTGCCTTAAGCGCTTGCCTTTGCAGTACGGTGAAGCTGTTAAGATATCGCTAGGTCAATAGCGTAGTCAGTCCGAAAAAAAAAACGGCATGTGGTAAAAGTCCTAGATAAATGCAACCAAAATTATATGAATAAAAAAACTAAATCAATAATGGAATTATACTCTTTATTTAAAAATTGGGACACTGGCAGATTAAAAAAATGTTTTCCTGATCCACATTTCGACAATTGTACGAAATTCAAATCCCTAGTATTTTAAAATATTTTTAGATAAGTAATATAATTCCATTATTGATTTCGTTCTCTTTTCATATTGTTTTTGTTGTCTTTATCAAGGTTTTTTTGTGCTTACCGTCTTAGTAACAGTCAAGCCTTAACAAGTGTTGTGAAATAACTCGATTTTAGGGGGGCGCTATACAGAACGTAGTTGGCGACGCCATGTGCCAAATAAGTTTGAGAACCCGTAGTAAAGATAAAAACTTTTGATCGCAGTTAGTAACAATCAAGCCTTAACAAGTGTTGTGAAATAACTCGATTTTAGGGGGGCACTATACAGAACGTAGTTGGCGACGCCATGTGCCAAATAAGTTTGAGAACCCAAGATAAATACTTTTGATCGCACATTAAGGTACACATGTTAAATTGTACAATATAAAATTTTTTTTTTTTTTTCTCGGACTGACTACGCTATTAACCCGGCAGGGTCTTCACAGCTTCACCGGACTAGTAAAAATTGTTCACATATTATTTTCTACTGTTTATAAAGGCTTTTTGTTCATCCACTATAAGCATATAGTTTTATGATTTTTGAAAATAATCAGAAGACCAATTTTGTATTTCAAATTTATTTTTGTACATTTATTTTATAGTCATTGTATATGCGTGTGTATGCGGACTATCTTATTTAAAAAAAAATCTTATTAATATAAAACAAATCATTTCGAATCAATAATTTACTGAAGTATTTTGCATGATATTAACATACATTACATTTTAACAAGTCAAATAAAGGCCCCTATGCTGTGGCTAACCACATCATATATTTTTTCTTGTCAGATTTATTCCCATTATGGTAATTTCATGTATCATCGCGTTATTTGTGTGTCTGTTAATGCGTTTGTCATCATACCACAACTGACTACGTATTTATTTTAGGAAAAAGTAATAATAAAAAACTCACATAACTAAAAATAAACATGTTATTTTATGTATCTACATATAAATAAATTTGAAGTGTCTGTGTTTGAAGTGACTTTTCTTTTCGTGGCAGATAAAACGAATTATCTAGGCAGTTTAACGTTTTTCAATAGGGGTTATGAATAATTTTTGAAAGAGGTAACTTAGAATCGGTAACAAGAGATAGAAATGGCCCCCACAATTAATCAGGATAAAATACGTAGTTCCTGTGATCAACAAACCAGAAGCCACCTGCACCAAGTAAAGACAGAGAAATTTGTTTGTTTTAGCCGCCAGTGCCGTGTTTATCGGAGGTTTGGTCGGCATAGCGAGCCGTTTCTCAAGGGAATACATGGCCGCCGTTGTAAGCGGTCAATCTCTCGGCGGTATCATAGCCGCAATCGCTCAAATCATATCGCTTGCCTTTAAAATATCTCCCCTACACAGCGCTTTGATTTACTTCATTATCGCGGACATAATGCTTATAACTTCGTTGATTTCCTATATCGGTCTATATAGGATTGATTTTTTCACGTATCATATTCTGAGAGGTGCTGGCGGGATTGCAATGAACAGGCACAGGGAACCCTCAATGGTGGCGATTTTAAAAAAGATATGGGTGTATGCATTTAGTATTTTCGCTGTGTTCGCAATATCCATGGCTGTGTACCCGGCTGTGACGGTATTGGTTGAATCTCACCCCGTTACCAAAGGGACTGATTGGAACAGTAAGTTTTTCGTATTTCTTTTATTTTTAATAGAATAGTCTTTGTTAATCTTAGTTTAATTTGTAAGTGGTATTGTAACTTGTGGTTTTATCACTATGAGCGCTCGTCCAGTGGTCGAACTTCGACCATAGAGAAAAACAAACTTTTTCCAATGTCGTTATTGATAACACCAAAGTACGACGATGGTCACTAAATAGGAAAGGAATGAAGAAAATCACCCAAGAAACAGAGGCGGGAGACGTTCTTAATGAACTGTTTGCCCACTGCCGATTTATATATAGTTATGTCATTTATACCCAAAGCGTGCAATCCACTGGGAAGGCTGCTCCGAAACAATATCAACGTAAACATTTTGTGAAAATTAAGAAAAACAATAAAGTACATACCTCTAATTAAATGTAAATAATTTTATTAAATTACAATGAAATGGTAAACTTAATTTACATTAACAATTTTTGTATGATTTACATGAGTTTCCCAAGAACAAAGCGATGGTAGAAATGACTAAATATGGGCTTTAAAATCAAATTCATGTTATGTATTAGCCATGTCGTAATCTTTTCTATTTAGATTTACCCTTTTGAAGATTTTAGTATTACGTATACAGAAGTAGCATTGTCATTGTTTTGTATGGGGCTTAATTTTAAAGCCGGTATTTAACCATTTCTTCAATCACTCTGCTCTTGCGAAATACGAAATTACGGAACGGGTTTGCTTTATTTATGGTTTTGAGAAATATATAGTGCTTGAAAAAGGACTCCGTTCCCAAAAAGTTTGAGAAACCTTAGTCTATATATGATTGCTATAGATGATCTATATATGATTGCTATAGATGATCTCCTGAAGTATTGACGAGTCCCAATGATTTATAGACGCTCAAAATTTTTTGGTGTAATTTTCAGACATATTCTTCGTGCCGGTCGTTAATTATCTTATTTTCAATTGCGGTGATTATTCCGGTCGTCTGGTAGCCGGATTCTTTTTACGGGTAAGTACTTCTTTTTTATTCGATTTATTGAACATTTTCGTGATAGACCTTTTAGAATGATACGAGTATAAATTTATTTTTGTTTCTCTCTATTATCTGTATTAAGTCTGGTCTATAAATAAATGCCAAACTTGTATTTTCTATGTCCTATCCTTTCTTCAATAGGAATCCATTAGCATTTATCGTGGTAAAAGAAGGCTACATTCCGTGAAGGATTTCGAAAGTGAGTATAGTGTGTCTTAAGTGTACGGCCTGAGTACATCTGCGTTCGGCGGTGCGTCCACCGTCCAAGAGCGACGCTCGCGCGCCACTCAGGACACTCACGTATTAATGCATACGTTTGAAACGGACGCCGGACGCGACGTTACGCTCAATTATAGCGTCCACTCTGGACGTACACTTAGCGAGTGTTGCTCTTGGACACTGCACGCCCCGCTGGGCGCACCGCCGAACATAGATGCACTCAGGCCGTACACTAAGGTCTACAGTACGCAAGGTGATGATGTAATTTAAAAGGTGACACGAGGCTAGTTTTTCAAATTAAGACAACAGATGCACTCAATGTCTTTATGCTCGCTGTACTGGATTAGTTCTGTTCTAATAGTTATCTACGGGATATCAGTAAATTTACCACAAAAACTCGATCCGACTAAAGCGGTACCAATTTGTACAAGACGAATTATTAAAATACTAGAAGGAAAACTTGCTTGGGCGATGATATCACTTCTTAGGAGGAATTAACAGGGAGATTGAATAATTAAATTGTTAATAAATTAAGAATAAAATTGTTTTTTTTTTAATGAAATTGTGAGTAATTTAGTAGTAATACTGTCCAAGGAATAGAGTAAAGGGCGGAGAATGTTTTTTTTTTGTCAACCAATCTTCTAGTAGATTATTACTGCCATTATCGAGTAGTTAAATTATATTACTCTTACAAGTTTCTTATGATCATTTCAATGAACTAAGAAGATGGTGGCCGTCTTGTTAGAACTTTCCAGGAAGTTTTGTGGCAAGTCAGAGTCCAAAAAAAACAATTTATAGATACTCGATACAATCCGAATAGGCACAACACTACAGCGTCTTAGACATATGGCGCGCTGCCATGACAGTTTGGTTTAGTTTAATATTTTATTTCACAAAGAAACTTAATTTATTCAATACTTACACATGAAAAGAGATACACTAGATTTTAGGTTTTTCTTTCTGTAATGATTTTTACATTGTTTTACTGCACAATTAGACATATTTACTGCGTATAATAATATTTTAGCGGAGACGTTCATTGTCGGATCTACGCGAACAGACTGATCGTGCTTACGGGAGTCGGGAAGGACATACATGAAAAATTCATGTATGAGTGGTAAGGCAAGCACGACGCTTATGCGACTTCTATTGTAAGTGTAAGCGGTTTCATAATTCTATGCTGTTATATGAATTTTTGAAGCCGATATATAGCAATATCTTCATTTATTTTACTCTTGACAATTACGAAATGATGGGGTAGATTTTGCTTTGAAAATTGTTTAGTGCCTGAAAAAGGGCTCCGTTGTCAAAAAGTTTGAGAACCCATAGTTTTTGTATGTTTGCTAAAAATAAATACTTTCCGGAGTGTTTTTGAGATTATTAGATTTCTTGATATTGAGATAAGATTAATAGATTTTTGGTGTAATTTTCAGACATATTCTTCGTGCCGGTCGTTAATTATCTTATTTTCAATTGCGGTGATTATTCCGGTCGTCTGGTAGCCGGATTCTTTTTACGGGTAAGTATTTTTTTTTCTTCGATTTATTGAAAAATTTTGTGATATACCTTTTAGAATGGTATGAGTATAAATTTATTTTTGTTCCTCTCTATAAACAACTTTAATTTAATCTGTATTAAGTCTGGACTAGAAATAAAAGCCAACTTGTATTTTCTGTGTCTTTCTTCAATAGGAATCCATTAGCATTTATCGTGGTAAAAGAAGGCTAAATTCCGTGAAGTATTTAGGAAATCAGTATAGTTTGTCTAAGGTCTATACGCAAGGTGATGATGTAATTTAAAAGGTGACACGAGGCTAGTTTTTCAAATTAGGACAACAGGTGCACTCAATGTCTTTATTTTTTGCTCGCTGTACTGGATTAGTTCTGTTCTAATAGTTATCTACGGGATATCAGTAAATTTACCACAAAAACTCGATCCGACTAAAGCGGTACCAATTTGTACAAGACGAATTATTAAAATACTAGAAGGAAAACTTGCTTGGGCGATGATACCACATCTTAGGAGGAATGAACAGGGAGATTGAATAATAAAATTTTTAATAAATTAAGAATAAAATTGTTTTTTTTAGCGAAATTGTGAGTAATTTAATAGTATTACTGTCCAAGGAATAGAAAACCTGGTGAAATGGCAGAGAACAATCTTCTAGTAGATTATTACTGCCATTATCGAGTAGTTAAATTATATTACTCTTACAAGTTTCTTATGATCATTTCAATGAACTAAGAAGATGGTGGCCGTCTTGTTAGAACTTTCCAGGAAGTTTTGTGGCAAGTCAGAGTCCATGCTCCGTGGTATTGTTTCCCATCCACTTCACTCACCAAACTATATTACGTAAAACACGACCAATATTACAAAATATAGAGTCAAGAAATACACTACATGATGTCCCAAGATCCCGCCAAAAACTCCGCGGAGAATGTTATCGGGCTTATTTTTTTTCTTTAACAGCCGGATAGCCAATGGCTGATCGCCATCGGTAGTATACTTCGTATCATTGGTGTACCAATGCTGATGTTATGCAACGCACAACCCAGGAAACACTTACCAGTACTTTTCCTTTGGGACTGGGAATACATCATCATCATGATAGTGTTCGCCTTCACCAACGGTTACCTCACCAACATCGTTATGATCAATTCCACAAGGTGAGTGATGCTTTGTTAGTTCAATCTTTGGATTCCTTCACTCTAATCGCTCTAGCAATGACTTATATTGTACCGTTTTTTCATACTTTATAGATGTTTTGTGTTTGACAATAATTTCACCAGATATTATTAGATGAGGAGGACGGACAGTCAAGGGCTCAGGCGTAATATTTTCAGTTTGAGGGTGATAGGTAATCATGCGAGCATTTTCTATAGACCTACCACCATGACATAGTTTCCTCACGATGTTCTCTTTCAATGAAAGCTCCCAACTGATTGCATGATTTGGACCATTGAACCATCATCAAAAAGCAGACCAATCATTTGTTCAATACGACGTCACGGTGTTAAATACCACTATTTTGGAAGCCATATTGTTTCACAGAAAAAGTGTGACGAAATAAATTAAATTATCTGTCATTAATAAATTTATTAAAAATACCACTATTTTGGAAGCCATATTGTTTCATTGTTTAAACGTTACTCATACATTTAGTTTTACATTGATTTCAGCAATCTTATGAGTCCTTTCTCAGTTTGCTTTCCGATTTATTGGAGCCTCTTTCAATCCACACATAAGTTGCGTTCTTTAACTAACCTCCTTAACGCTTACGTCATTCATACTTTCAACGCAAAATAGCTCTTCTTCAATATTCCTGAATTCTCCTAATTTGCCTGTCAGTCTTAGCTTTTTTTACTAGTCTTTATGTTTAACGTCAATTGAACAAAAGTATTCTTTCACGATCCATTTGCAAAAATGTTTGTAATAATTGATTTAAAATTGAAACAATTTATTGGAAGTAATTTGCGATAGAACACGTTTCGCACAATTAAACAAAGATAAACCACATGCGGTGTTATCTCGTGCGGCCTATGTCTAGGAGGGCTGTAGGTAATTGGGTTATCATTATTTATTACTATAACCACGAACTACCCATTTGTTTACTGTTAGTTGTTCTAAATATTCAGTATTGAAGTATATAGAATTCCTCTACCAACAAATATTTACAAACTTTGGTTTACACTATCAGAAAGAAATTAATGGTCCATTGAATAAATTAATTTTAAAATGGTCCTTCTCGTAAGTTAAGTTGTGTTTTTTTTTCATTTTTAACAATCTTACCTGATGTTGCCTGAAAAATGGTAACACATTAAGTTTGGAAATGATACTAGCTCGCAAGTGCAGTAGCGAGGATCTTACGTCGGGGTTGTTAGTAAGGAGAGCAAAAAAAACTTACTGTAGGTACTGTCGATACATAAGTTTGGAAATTATACTAACTCGCAAATGTAGTAGCGAGGATCTTACTTACGTCGGGGTTGTTAGTAAGGAGAGCAAAAAAAATTGTCCTTAACTCAAGGTACTGTAGATACAATACTTGGAATGTGAACTTAATATTTTACCTTGTCTATATGTATCTAAATGTGTTACCAACAAACTATAATCACTTCAATACATACGGTAAAAACTAATGTATTGATCCTTTTTTAAATTGAATACTTTAATTACATACAATTACATAATGAATATCTTAAAAGATATTACAGATTTAAAATTACACGCAACAAAAAAAGTTGTTTTTGTGACGACTGTTACGTAGTTTCTTAGACGTTGATAGACTGTATAGTAATTAAAGTGGCAAAAAACTTGTATTGTACGTGTAAAAATGTATATTGTTTTATTACATTCAATCACAATAATATTTCTTCTATGAAGTGTAAAAGTAAGGAGAACCATACCTGTGTATGAAAGTGTCCGTCAAAATGAGTTAAATTAGGGTAACGCTACAGTAGCAACAGAGTTTATTATTGTTCGATTATTTAAACAAATTTCATAAAAGTAAACGCTCAAAATTGCTAAACGTATTATTTAAAGTTAACAAGACTTTTATCACACTCCACGTTTTCTTACACCAGTTATTTTAGGTTATAAGTATATACAAGATTATTTCGGACTATCTATCCTATAACCTTTGCATATGCTCGCGCCATTTTGGAGGGTCTTGAAATTATTATTTAGTACTTAGATATCCCCCATATTAGATAGTTCTACTTACCTCTAACTAAAATTATTGTTTTTTCTGACACATCACACGCAGCCATTTTGAATTCTTGTCTACGGTGTTGCCTACATTAGATTAGTGTGACCATTATTGTGACTCAAATTTGCCATTGATTTTGCAGAGTTGTGGACTTGCACGAGCGAGAGAAAGCTTCTTCGGTGATAGCGACAATGCTTAGCGTCGGTTTGACCGTCGGTGCCGCTGTCGGTATGCTTTTAGTGCATTTACTATAATTATTGCAATATTTACTTTGTAATACGTTTCATAATAACGTAGTGATCTTTATTAGACATAGTTTATAATAATCTATACTTTTTTGTGTCCCCTTGTCTATATTTTGCGACATTTGTAAAAAATGTATTTAATATTAACTTTATAATAGGAGCAGTCCAGTATAACAAGCTCACGTGTATTATGATTTGTAAATTGCAAGGTCACATAGGTACAAACATTATTTATTTATGGAACGCCACTACTTTCTTCTTCTTTGTGTCTTGCTCACCTTTATAGTAGAAATTTAGTTACCATGTACAGAGTATAAAAATGACATTTACCTGAAAATATTTGTTATGAACAAGTTATTATGTATAAGTATCATATAAATGATAGATCTCTTTAAACTTGCAATTTCTTTTGTTTAAACGAATTTTACATTGATATTAAAGCGATTAAGAAATAAGATCATGAATAATTATTATAAAATTATTGATTATAACATTTTTTAAAAAACTATGAACTTAGGTATCACATTAAAAAAAAACTATGAACTTAGGCATTAAAAGTTGAATGTTGAGTTTCCAATAAAATAGTTTACATAGAAATATAAGCGTAATTATTTTGACTTAAGTTACAGTTTCATACAATTAAATAAAACTACGTATTTTGATTTTATAAGAAATAATGTGTGTGCATGTGTCATACGAATACAAAGGAATGACGTGACAAACGAACGACTTACTAAGAGTAATTTGTCGTTTTTAAAAAAACAGCCTGTGCGTGTAACAGTTAAATAGCTGAACCAATATGTTAAAATGCCGTGTAATATGTCACCTGCACTTAGTGTCACTTTTTGGCTTAGCCTGTTACCGAATTTGGCCACATCGTCACTAGGACAGTTTTTGACATCTAAATTATTTAACTACATTTCGTTACTGGTAGAGTTCTTAATGTCTAAAAACTCTTACATTATAAGTCGGACTATATCATTATTATAAGTAAATTTTACTATATTTTTGACTTGCCTTGCGTAGTGCATATATTATATTGTATTTTAAATCTAGCAATGTTGACGTATAAGCACATAATAATCGTTCTCAGCATTATAGAGCTAAGTGTATTAACTGTATTCAGTCTTAAATCGATAGTTATTATGTAAAACGGAAAAAAATAAAGTAAAATTTTTGGTTAAACTTTTATATCAATTAATATACATAGCATACTATTTGTCTCAAATTATTCTTACAATCCGTTGCTATATAAGAGACAATCAATTTACTTTCATTGAAGTCTAATTTCAAATATTTGAATGGAATTATCCCAAACAACAGGCCATTTAAACAACAAATTATAACTAAATAGATTTTTTTTAATAAAAAGAATGTTCCGTAAAAAACTATTAAATTTTATTCGCCCGAATGGATTGGTTTTCACATAAATATTAATTTACTAAGAATTAATTTTTCAGAGAAAAAGCCTCACGTTTTTTCGTAAAATTACATACAAGTTTTTGGGGCTATGACGACCAAAAAAAAAAGACACGAACAAGTTATAAATAATCAAAACAGATCCTAAAACAGGTTCCGTTTTGCAATACAACGACCGAGTAATCTTGGTGTTAATTATGTAGATGTGTTTACAAAATCTACTTTTTGGTCAGTTTCTTGATAAAGAAATAAAATCAGAGCTAAATTTTACTACTACATGTGGTTATAGCAGAAATAATCGTAGAGTAAGAAGTTGTAATACAAATATATTATTAATTAGTGTATAACTGGAGTTAATCACAAATATGTTTAATTTATCAAATGTATATACAGTTTTTTTTAATAATGAGATATTTATTATTAGCGTCTATATTTGATTTTACACATAACGGTGCAAATCTATTTATTTATATTAAATTATTAAATATATTAAAAATAACTGTAGCCCGGTGAAGCTGTTAAGACCCTGCTGGGTCAATAGCGTAGTCAGTTCGGAAAAAAAATTATTAAAAATAAATAAATTTAGTAAAAATACTATAGCAAAAATTAAATAAAAATATTAATAATCACACACCCGTTATTATTTGATGTTTTACTATGTGACAAAGTAGATATAATTATTTTAGATATTTGTTGTAAATATCCTAGTATTAGTTTCGTCTAACATTACCAATGCATTCCAGCCTTAGTATATTTCATATTTTATTAATTATAATTTTTTTTTTAATATTTAAAAAGTAAGGAGAACCATACCTGTGTATGAAAGTGTCCGTCAAAATGAGTTAAATTAGGGTAACGCTACAGTAGCAACAGAGTTTATTATTGTTCGATTATTTAAACAAATTTCATAAAAGTAAACGCTCAAAATTGCTAAACGTATTATTTAAAGTTAACAAGACTTTTATCACACTCCACGTTTTCTTACACCAGTTATTTTAGGTTATAAGTATATACAAGATTATTTCGGACTATCTATCCTATAACCTTTGCATATGCTCGCGCCATTTTGGAGGGTCTTGAAATTATTATTTAGTACTTAGATATCCCCCATATGAGATAGTTCTACTTACCTCTAGCTAAAATTATTGTTTTTTCTGACACATCACACGCAGCCATTTTGAATTCTTGTCTACGGTGTTGCCTACATTAGATTAGTGTGACCATTATTGTGACTCAAATTTGCCATTGATTTTGCAGAGTTGTGGACTTGCACGAGCGAGAGAAAGCTTCTTCGGTGATAGCGACAATGCTTAGCGTCGGTTTGACCGTCGGTGCCGCTGTCGGTATGCTTTTAGTGCATTTACTATAATTATTGCAATATTTACTTTGTAATACGTTTCATAATAACGTAGTGATCTTTATTAGACATTGTTTATAATAATCTATCTTGTGTCCCCTTGTCTATATTTTGCGACATTTGTAAAAAATGTATTTAATATTAACTTTATAATAGGAGCAGTCCAGTATAACAAGCTCACGTGTATTATGATTTGTAAATTGCAAGGTCACATAGGTACAAACATTATATATTTATGGAACGCCACTTCTTTCTTCTTCTTTGTGTCTTGCTCACCTTTATAGTATAAATTTAGTTACCATGTACAGAGTATAAAAATGACATTTACCTGAAAATATTTGTTAAACAAGTTATTATGTATAAGTATCATATAAATGATGGATCTCTTTAAACTTGCAATTTCTTTTGTTTAAACGAATTTTACATTGATATTAAAGCGATTAAGAAATAAGATCATGAATAATTATTATAAAATTATTGATTATAACATTTTTTAAAAAACTATGAACTTAGGTATCAAAATTTTACTTTTCAAAAAAATATTTCTATCAGTTTACATAGAAATATAAGCTTAATTACTTTGACTAAAGTTACACTTTGATACAATTAAATAAAACTACGTATTTTGATTTTATAAGAATCGCGTGTGTCATACGAATACAAAGGAATGACGTGACAAACGAACGACTTGCTAAGAGTAATTTGTCGTTTTTAAAAAAACAGCCTGTGCGTGTAACAGTTAAATAGCTGAACCAATATGTTAAAATGCCGTGTAATATGTCACCTGCACTTAGTGTCACTTTTTGGCTTAGCCTGTTACCGAATTTGGCCACATCGTCACTAGGACAGTTTTTGACATCTAAATTATTTAACTACATTTCGTTACTGGTAGAGTTCTTAATGTCTAAAAACTCTTACATTATAAGTCGGACTATATCATTATTATAAGTAAATTTTACTATATTTTTGACTTGCCTTGCGTAGTGCATATATTATATTGTATTTTAAATCTAGCAATGTTGACGTATAAGCACATAATAATCTGCACATAACACCTGACTTATATTATATTATATTATCTTATATAATTTCACTTTATTAAAATAATTTTATTTCACCTCGATTTCTAATGAATACTAAGTTTATATCAATATTTAAATAGTATACTTTTAATCGTGTTTATTGTAATAAATCAAATTAAATAATTTAAGATTAAGAAGAATGCAGATCTCAAGTAGTATTTACATAGGAAGTCTAATTTCAAATATTTGAATGGAATTATCCCAAACAACAGGCCATTTAAACAACAAATTATAACTAAATAGATTTTTTTTAATAAAAAGAATGTTCCGTAAAAAACTATTAAATTTTATTCGCCCGAATGGATTGGTTTTCACATAAATATTAATTTACTAAGAATTAATTTTTCAGAGAAAAAGCCTCACGTTTTTTCGTAAAATTACATACAAGTTTTTGGGGCTATGACGACCAAAAAAAAAAGACACGAACAAGTTATAAATAATCAAAACAGATCCTAAAACAGGTTCCGTTTTGCAATACAACGACCGAGTAATCTTGGTGTTAATTATGTAGATGTGTTTACAAAATCTACTTTTTGGTCAGTTTCTTGATAAAGAAATAAAATCAGAGCTAAATTTTACTACTACATGTGGTTATAGCAGAAATAATCGTAGAGTAAGAAGTTGTAATACAAATATATTATTAATTAGTGTATAACTGGAGTTAATCACAAATATGTTTAATTTATCAAATGTATATACAGTTTTTTTTAATAATGAGATATTTATTATTAGCGTCTATATTTGATTTTACACATAACGGTGCAAATCTATTTATTTATATTAAATTATTAAATATATTAAAAATAACTGTAGCCCGGTGAAGCTGTTAAGACCCTGCTGGGTCAATAGCGTAGTCAGTTCGGAAAAAAAATTATTAAAAATAAATAAATTTAGTAAAAATACTATAGCAAAAATTAAATAAAAATATTAATAATCACACACCCGTTATTATTTGATGTTTTACTATGTGACAAAGTAGATATAATTATTTTAGATATTTGTTGTAAATATCCTAGTATTAGTTTCGTCTAACATTACCAATGCATTCCAGCCTTAGTATATTTCATATTTTATTAATTATAATTTTTTTTTTAATATTTATGATAACGGACGTATATAGTTTTGATTATCATGCGTTTTTGTGAAACCCGAAATTGTGTTCACCACACAAGCTTTGAGTAACAGTAAAAATGTCGTTAAGTGTGGCGCGTCCTGTATTGGGACGCACCGCACGTGCCCGGTACATATTTATTTTAAGGCATATTTTAACGAGTAATACAGAATTTAATCTTTCGGGCAAATTAAAAATAGTATAAGAATGAATGGGTCGACCCTCTCACAGGTAGTTTGGCACGTCTGTGGTATAACAAAGTTAAGATTTCTCAACAATTGAAGAAGGCCATTTTTTGCTCAAAGTTTAAAAGTCCAGTATAAAAAATGTATTAGAACATATGGCCGATTGATTTTTATTTTGTCATATATGTAAGATTGTATTAAAAAAATTATATCCAACATGAATTTTATTTTTTATTAATCGTAAATCAAAGTTAAGTTGTAGGTAATCCATATTATTTCTCATAGAACAGTTGCAAAGCGATTCAAAGTCAAGTGTAATGTAAGAAATTACGCAAAGAAATTTATTTTATTAATAAAACTAATTGGAATTATACAAAATTCCAATTAGACGTAGAGAAAATCAGGTTTTTCTAAACCAAGGTTTAAAAAATTTATGCTCAAACACCTATGTGTTGAAAGTTCTAAATTGGGAGCAAGTTCTAAATTGGGAGCAAGCAACAAGCAAGAAATAGTATTTTTACCTTCAACGCTTGAAGTGTTAATATAAAGACTTATTTTAACCTTCAAAAACGTTTCCAAGTCAACGCAATCTTTAAATCGAAATTTCTGTAACTCCAATTGTTTCGCGTCTCCATTGAAATTCACCTTAACGAATTTAACTAATGTATTATCTTACATAATTTCACTTTGTTAAAATAATTTTATTTCACCTCGATTTTTAATGAATACTAAGTTTATATCAATAGTTAAATAGTATACTTTTAATCGTGTTTATTGTAATAAATCAAATTAAATAATTTAAGATTAAGAAGAATGCAGATCTCAAGTAGTATTTACATAGTTAAAAACTATTTTAAGTAAATAAATATAACGATTGAAAATATTATTTCGAGTGCAATTTTATATTATTTCCTTGTTTATTTTTATTATGATTGAAATATAAATATGTGATATTTATTTCGAATTATGAATATACTTTACAAGTTAAATTTTTATCTTGTTTTTTTTTTTGTATAATAATTATTGTATGTAATTTCATTGGATTTAATACCGTTTTATTATTATTTATATAAGAGTATATTTCATGTGATAATGTGTTGATCAAAATGTGACTTTAAAAAATAAATTATTTATGTGAATTTACTCTTTTATTTTTCTACTAAGTGGTCTCTAAGACTTCGTTTTCGTGGTCGTGTCATTTGGTCGGTTTAATCTCATCAACCCATAACCCTGAAGAAAAGAAAACAAAAAAAAATATATTACCAAGATTAGTTCAGTCGTTTCTGGGACTGTAACGGACTCCGGACTTTTCAGTGTTATTTAAGTCTAGATTTACAATATATGCCTAATAATTGAATAATTAGTAAAATACTGCATTTAGTCCGAAATATTAGGGGGTTAGGCCACTCTGGAAATATTTTTTTTTACTGTTGTAATTTGTCTCTTAAAAACTCAAAAATGATATCCCAAAAGTTTATGACCTGAAAATGACTTAAAGTGCTTGTTTTTGAACGTATAGTAAAGAACTGCGAGGTAAGGAGCGCACCGTTTATGACCGGAACGATGTATTTTACTATACTGGAAAACTAGAGTAGTTATGTGGCAGATGGTTTTGAAGCTATTTGTCACGTGTTTGCACTATTGCTAATTTCGTCTGCAAAAACGTTTCAAACGGTTTTAGTCAGTTTCGCTCTATTAACTCATAAATTAAAAGGGTTAAAAAAAATCTATTATTAATACACACTTATTGTTTAAAAGAAAGCAATTATTAGGCATCTGCTCTTTCCAAAATCTAGATACAGACTAACTGAATCCGCTTAGCACTCAGAGCTCAATCCAACTCTGCTTACTATGCAGATTTGACGAATACTTCGGCAACACTAACCCTTAATTGGACGCCGCATTTGTCACGTGTTTGCACTATTGCTAATTCCGTCTTCAAAAACGTTTCAAACGGTTTTAGTCAGTTACTCGCACTGTTAACTCATAAATTAAAAAAGGGTTTAAAAGAACTATTATTAATACACACTTATTGTTTAAAAGAAAGCAATTATTAGGCAGCCGCTCTTTCCAAAATCTCGATACAGACTAACTGAATCCGCTTAGCACTCCGAGCTCAATCTAACTCTGCTTACTATGCAGATTTGACGAATACTTCGGCAGCACTAACCCTTAATTGGACGCCGCCGTGGTCTGGGGTTAGATTTCGCTCCCGCACACCAGACTAGGCCCCCCCTCGGCGGCAGCTCAAGCCTTGGTCCGTTCCCTCGGCGTGGAGCCCTTGAGTACGCTGCTCGCGCGATACAGTGACACAAAATCTTACATCACTGCGACAACATTACACATATTACCTCCACACATGTGCACGCACGTAACATGCCACATCTAGTTATAGGTATTTGACGACAGATGTTCAACTGTCGGATTCCGATACGAAATATATATAAGGGTTGTTGAGTTATGTATGCTTGGTACACATATATGTTTCAACAACTCATATATGTATGAATAGTTAGGTTAGCTCAGATAGGTCGCGAATTGCATGTATCAGGCAACAGCCAAAGCCGAGGTGTGCTGCGCACCCTTGAGCTAGTTGTCAAAGTAAAATCGGCTGAGTGCCTTAAGCGCTCGCCTTAGTAGTCCGGTGAAGCTGTTAAGCCTTGCTTGGTCAATAGCGTAGTCGGTTCGAAAAAAAAAACCCTTAATTGCTATGGGTATAACGATACATAAAAAAACAATCAAGAAGGACGCAAGAACAGTTATTTTTATTGCTATTTAACCCACTTATTTTTTGAGTTGCGAGTGTTATTGAATCGCTTTTATAATGAGTGACAAAGTGTGTTCTGGGCAAAAACGTAAGGTACGTAAAAGAGATACATATATACAGCAAGATACTGCAAATTTCTCAAAGAATACCATTGAATCGAGACCACAATGATTACGATTTGTTCTGTTTGTAGGTTAAAGTAGGAATTTTATGTCTTTTGGTTTAATAATAGTGATGAAATGCTCAACATTGACGCAACTTATGAATGAAACAAAAGAACTATGTTTAAATCAGTCTATTTAATTGATATAAATTATGACATGTAAAAAATAAATCACAACACCATATACATGATATATAAATATAAAAATTAAAAAATAAGATGACCACACAGAGAGAAGACCCTTAAAATGTGAATATTTTCCATGGAAATTGTTGTGGTTCGAAAATTATATAGAAGTAACACCGCTGGTCTTTGTATTCTAAAGTGAACACAATTTCAATAAAAATAAATAATTTCAAATTTCAACAAAATCTTTTTCTAATATTCCACGTTTTAACGCTATCAATTATATAAAGTCTATAAATTTCCAAATGACAACTGATAAATGGTTGGTATTTCAGTACTAGCATAACTCCATCAATCCCATTCATGCCTAAAATTCCAATGATATTGTCTCTTAAATTCCAATAAAACACTGTTTAATTTTAACAGTTCAAAACATTTTTTAAACCTGGCAATAATTATAAAGACGATGACTATTTACATTTATAATTGAAGCCGAATGTTTAAGAGAAGCACGTATTCACCTAAAAATGGGGTAATAATTTTAGTGGTCCCCAATAAATTAGTGGTTACGTGATCTATTTAAAGAAATTACCCATCGTTACAATTTCTCGTCTAATGTATTATTTTAATAGCCTTCCATTTCGAAAATCCATTAAAAAAATCCAATTTCTTAATAAATATGAGACTGACAAAAGTTACCGTCGTGTATTTGTACAATTTAAACTGCATTTGCCTTTATACTGTTAAGTCTAGTTGAATGTTATCGAGTGAAACATATTTAAGCGCGATGGGGTACAATTTTCTAGAAAGGAAGAAAATTAAATGCCTCCCCTACTCCGACTTGCTTTATTTTTTGACATATTTATATATAATTATTTAGAAATTAATAATATAATTAATATAAATATAATATAAATTTATATATATTAGTAGATTATTACTGCCATTATTGAATAGGTAAAGATATTTTTATTAATTTATTTATTTAAAGTTTCTTATGATCATTTCAATGTTCTAACAAGATGGT
This sequence comes from Antheraea pernyi, assembly GCA_015888305.1. Taxonomy (NCBI): domain Eukaryota; kingdom Metazoa; phylum Arthropoda; class Insecta; order Lepidoptera; family Saturniidae; genus Antheraea; species Antheraea pernyi. Next base: position 32,742 of record MU159535.1, on the reverse strand, counting down.
GGCCCTCTTGTTAGAACTCTCTAGGGAGATTTGTGGTAAGATAGAATCCATGCTCCATTATATTATTTCCCATCCACATCACCTGTGCACCATATCCGAACTATATTATGTAAAATACCACCAATATTATAAAATATAGACAAACAACACAAAAATATGAATAAAATCCACCACATGAGACTGAGATCCCGCCAAAAACTCTAATCCGACTTCTATCGGCATTTAACCCTTAAATGCATGATCTAAAAATGATGAAAGTGCTTTTTACCTAACATTACAAAATTCGTAGATATTTTTTCTGAATAATTCGATCATACATTTAAGGGTTATAAGGAAAAAGATCGATAATAGTTTCTACTTTTTGAAATACGTTATACAGATTCTGCGTTCGCGTCTCTTACATTTTTACGTTACGTACCAGTTATAAATAGAATTTTAAATAACATGCATACGCTAAGTTACTACAGGGTAGAACGATATCGATTTATTGGTAATTACAACATTTAATATAAATATGTTCAGGTTACACAAATTACTAGATGAATAAATAAACATTTTATTATATTACATATGATTTTTAGTTTAAAATCTTGAATGACAAAGGCGTCATGATATATTTACCCTGAAGTTAGCAATAAAAAAAGTAAACAAACAAAAATATAATTTATTTCGATAAAAAAGGAATTTTAAATAGCATCAAGTGTATCAAACTTAAATATGTATACATTTTTTTTCAATAATTAGTCGATTTGTCATTTGTGTTTTATAAAAAAATATGTCACCGAATTAGAAAAAAAGCCCCAAATGAATTCCTTTGATATTATATATGAGAAATACTTCTACATATGGAAGTATATAATAATATCATTTATTGCATAACCTCGCACCATAAATATTATATTATTAGTTAAGGTATCGACTATCATCTGTTCCGTTGTGTGACCGCCTCAGCCCCTTGCCTAACGAATCGGAACATACCGTTCGATATCGCCACGACCGGAGAAAACAGTCTCAGAGGGTATTCACTGCAATTCCAAAAAAAAAAACGGTTTTAGTACCTACTTATAAAAAAAATTCTATGGGACGGTTCTAAACATTCGGGTTTAGAACATTTGTCTTCATAATAAATGGAAAGTTCACACAAAATCTTTATACTATACGTATGTATATGTACTAACTGACTCGACCACACCCAATTATTACATATTGAATTAAAATTATGACTCAAAATTTAACATGGCGCCATCTATGTGATATCTATAACAGTCCGTCCTATAGTTTTCTGTCAACAAACTAATTAAAAGCGCCATCTTTATTCTTTTGTGGTGTAAGGGGTGTCGAATAACATCTAAGACTTGAGACATCCAAGCCAACCTCACCTGCACGTGGTGCACCCTTCTGAATAACGAACGAGACAATAGCGAAAGCGGGGTGGTAGGGTTTTACAGCCTGACTGGGTCGCAACCACCATGTATATGGCGAAAAAGCCCGTCATAGTGATTCGCTTGTGCGGGTCGCGTTTCGGGATCAGCCTGTGCATATCCAGCTTTTCGCAGGCCGGCATGACAGCGGCGACCGGCGATGGATAGTGTGTCACTCGGTGGTCGCCATTGTTTTTGGATTGTACTGTGCTTACCATCAGGCACAGTGCAGTCATTTTGCCGTGCTACTATAAAAAAAAATCTGGTCGAGACCGATGAAACTTACGATAAAAAACAATAATCAACATTTACAATCATTTAATTTGGAATTAAAAATATTGTGGCCATTTATCGAAATATAAATTATCATATCTCTCAAGTTGGACCAAATTATACATAAATGTCAACTTTCATGAAGATTGGTCGAGTAGTTTCGGAGTTCATTTTGCCAAACACCTTACACTGGATTTTTATATATAAAGATGTATAAATAGATACATAGATCGACGTAGCGATCTCGTGGTATAGTCCTGGTGGTCGAGTGGTTTGTCCGGTGGAATATCAATTTGATGTCCGCAGGTTCGAACCTCAGCATATGTGCCAATGAATTTATCAGAATTCGCGCACATCTACTGATTTAAATTGGTAAAACTATCGGCCGAAACCTGGATCTACGAAACGTTATGGTTGCACCACCTTATATGGGAAAAATATAAAACTGTGGATTTCTGTGAGTTTTTTTAATGTAATCAATTTTATTTTCTCCAAGAAAGTTGCATATAATTGAATATAATTTTTGGTATAAAATTCCAAACAAAACCGAGCGCCTATGACGTTACAATGTTTAGTTTCACTCAACATTATAATTATGCAATACAATATTGTTAAACATATATCTGTAGAAACCATTGATACTGTAGTGAAATTGTATTAACATAATGACGTCACAACCTAGACGACCAATGATGGCGCGTTCAAGGTCACGTGGTTGTTCTTTAAATTGATCAACTTTAATTTACAATTAAAATGTTAAGGTTTCTCCAATGAACTGCAAGTATAAGTTATTATAACATTTAAGCTAATAATTAAATTCTTTCCTTAACTTTCTTTGACAAAAAATTGAACATCGTAATTTTACAATGTAAGTTTCAAAGATTCTTACATTTTTTAATACATATCTTATACTTCTTACCTTCCAATAACTGGAGTAGCTTCGTTACCGCTTAATATAAATACAGGAAAGAATATTGAGAACACGCAACCACTGGAATAAAAAAAAAGTAATTATAATATCCCGTCCTGTTTCATTTTATATTATATGCACTATTCACATTAGTAGCTGGAGCAAATGTAGATTTGGTTTCCAAATATCTCAATACTAAAAAATATTGTAACCATGTTTAAATGACCACAAAGCTTATTTATATATATATATTTTATGTTATTTAACGATTTTTTGAAGTCCTGATATTTTTTTTGTATCATCGTCACACTGTTTTTTTCACTCGAACTGACTACGCTATTGACCTGGCAAGGTCTTCACAGCTTCACCGGACTACATCACCCTGCTCTGTACCGAGTCATATGTATTTAAAATAGTCTGTCAATTGAAACAGATACTTAAATGTCACTAGTTAGTTTATTAAAACACTGATTGTGCGGACTGCTTGTGACATACTTAACAATATAATTTAATTTTTGAAGGTGGTAAAGCCACGCTGTATCTATTACTAGTTTCAGCATAAATGGGTCGGCTCGCCCGGGGTAGTACCACCCTCTCACAGAACACCGACGTGAAGTAACTGGCAACGCACTTGCGACTCCCCTGGTGTTGCTAGTGTTTATGGACGGTTGTGATCACTTAACATCAGGTGACCAACCTGTTCGTTTGCCTGCATTACGCATAAACAAAAAAAAAATAGCATAAATTATCAAACGCTATATTTATTATATTTACATTTATTCAATAAGTTAATTTCAAACATGTACTTATTATAATAAAAATGTATCACACTATGAACCGGATAAAATAGGTTCCTAAGGTCAAACCCAACGCTTACCTAACGCTCTTGAACTGATAAGATAATTAAGTATATTATATATGATTATAACTACATTTATTATGCTAGCATCTTATATCTATTTTATGCATATAATAAGACCTTAAATCTAACGTGACTTTTAGATTTTTGTGAAAAAAAAAGTTGCAAGTATCTAGGAATATGTAATAAAATACATTTCAATCATTTTGCGTTCACAATAGAACCTCATTAAGAAAATCAAAACAAATATCCTCGAGTAACATTTAATCTTGGTTTCATTAAAATCGTTTCCCTTCATCAACAGTTATTGTAATTTTGATGACGACGCGACTTAAGTTTTTTTATATTATAGGAGGCAAACGAACAGCCTGTCGCCCGATGGTAAGTGATCACCGCCGTCCATAGACACCAGCAACACCAGGGGAGTCACAATGGGGGGGGGCCTCCGGCGAACTCACTGACCGAACGAAACGCAACAATGCAAGCACTGTTACTTCACGTCGGTTTTCTGTGAGAGGGTGGTACTACCCCGGACGAGCCGGCCCATTCATGCTGAAACCAGTAATAGCTTCAGCGTGGCTCTACCACCATTAAAAGTACCAGAGAAGAGTAGATAAGTAAATAGACTTAATACATACACATTATTTTATCAGTCATTGTTTTTTTACATTAGGTTCCACACGGACGGAGTCGCGGGCACAGATAGTAATCTATGCAAGTCTTGGACTTTAAGAATTTGAGATTTCACATTATTTTGTAGTAAATCGATTTTCAATTATTTATTATTTGCCATCAGCTCATTCATACTATTTATTGTCCATTATGAGATGTTATTTATTATGTGGTATATAAAAGGGCTGTTGATAAAATACGTCACGTAAATTTTTACGTTTTTAATCCCCTCCGCCACGCTATGGCACATTTTCTGCGACCCCCCATATCATTCAATGTATGAAACGAGTGACTTTCTTTAGTACCAAAAAAATGCAAAATTGTTTGGTGAGCTGGGAACGTCACATTTTCTTAGAACCCCGAAATCCTTGCCAGATTTTGTCATAGTACGTGACACTTCCCCCCCTCACATACGTGCTGACGTATTTTACTGTCATTAAGTGGAAGTTGGAAGTTCAGTGGTAGGATATCAAATTATCACATTTTTTTAAATTAATTTGGCAAACGCTTTCTTTCAATCATACAGATCAGGCGATGTAAGTTATTTGTCAGACAAAATATTTATATATAAATTATTAATCACTGATAACTGGACATATGATTCGGTATCTAAAACAGAGGTATTAACTTTTATTTCTTTTTTTTTATGTCATAGGTGAAAACGAACAGGTGGGTCACCTGATGTTAAGTGATCACCACCGTCCATGGACACTAACAACTCCAGAGGAGTCGCAAGTGCGTTGTCACCCTTTGGGGGAAGGGTTAGGGGAGGGGGAAGGAGAGGAGAGGGAGGAGAGGTGGGCCTCCGGCGCCCTCACTGGCCGAACGAAACGCAACAATGCAAGCACTGTTACTTCACGTCTTATTTCTATGAGAGGGTGGTGGTACCCCGGACGAGCCGACCCATTCATGCTGAAACCAGTAATAGATTATACAAACTTACCTTATAATATAAGACTGTGGAATCTGAGTCAATACCGCCAACGGGAGCCCGAAGCCGAGGAAGTACGGCCAGTTTGTCTCGATGAAGGTCAACCGTTTGTGTAACTCCCAGCCCATGTTGAACCATTTATATTCGAACGAGTACAGCGAGTAGAGTAGGCACATGTGTACAAGACACAGCAATTCACCTACATACGCCAGCGGCAACAAACTGACTAGCATACTCTGGGGAGCAAAAAATTTTGCAAACTTTAAAAATATATTTTGCGTCACGGAAATTCTATATAGACGGGTTTTAAATACTTTTTTGAAAACACTTTCAATTTATGAGCATATTGTACCTATAAAAATTATTCCATAACTTTGATTCACAATTTATGTTTTCATTATTATTTTTAAATATCTTCCGTAAATATACCTGCCAGGGCGATGATATGACGTCATACCATTGTAAACAACGTTAGTTTTCTTGGATATGAAAAGAAGTTTTCGAAGCTGTTACCAGTCGCTCTCTGTTTTAGCACTTCTGTTCATGTGATAAGAATCAATGATATACTGATTTTTTGTTTAATTATTACAAAGAGGTTATGCCAATAATATTTTAATATTACATTTTCGTATATTACAAAGTATAGAATGTATATTTTTTTTCATTTATGGTCTATGGTTATAATGTAATAGAAAGTGTATGCGAAGTTACTTAATCGTAATTGAAGTAGTTCATTGAAAGATGCTTTATTTAACTCATACAATTTGCATTTTGTTATTGTATTCTTATATATTTCTTAATTACCTATGCACAGATGCGTAGATACGAACAGATGCATTCACTCATAAATAAGTCTGCTTTATATACTACTACATTTTGCACGTGGCTTTACTACGTTAATGTAGATTTATCGGGTACAGTCATTTATATATAAAAACCCAAAACGCACGGTCAACGTCTCAAACCCGTCCGCATAAAATGAGTGCGCACAGTTGAGAATTCTGAGCTCATTTCAAATAGTCTATCGTCACTCGCGTCTTTGGACTTTTTGTACACCGCTTTTGTAAAAACAACTTTAAATAATTCGCATAAGATTGAATTTGCAAAAACATACGTTTATAGTATAACTCTAACGACTTAGCTATATCGGTGAATTTTTTGGGACGTTACTTTTATTCGAGACTAAATTGTTCATCTTAGGTTTTTATATATAAATAATAATAATAAATTTATTTATTTAACCTCACAATTAGAGTCTTACAACTATACAATATTGTTTATGAACATTAAAAAAAAAGAAATAGTATACATTTTATAGAACAGTAAATTTATAGTGTAAATTAATGTGAGGTCTGGAGTCTGAAAAAGGTTCAAAGACCTGAACTACAGATCTCCAGACTCTCGTTCTCTAGAATGGAGCTGTATTCTTATTTGGTATGGGTACAGTACTTTTTTGTTCTGCAAGAAAGGTTACATATGCCCTTTACCTTACACCATACAAGATGTATACAAAATTTTATAATTGTATATATGTTGAATAGTAAAAACATCAAAGAGTCACAAAACACTCATATTCGCATTTATATTAGTAGGATATAAGAATGAATTCAAGTACACATGTTAATGATGAATAATTAATTAGACATTACCTTCGCAATGAAAAACCTTGAGCATAATACAAATGATAAATAAAATACATTCCGTTGTGGTGCTGTTTGTTATTATATGGAAATTGTAACACAACAAGAATGAGATTATCAAATGCACCTTGAACTCTGGTATCAAAAAGACAAAGGTGTTCCAGATTAGATGATTGTATAAGCGATAATTATGCGTGATATTTACTATGTTGTACATGCATATTATGTATAAAACACGATGATTTAGACTTCTAATCGATATAATAAAATGTCACAGGTCTCACATTCATGCATCATTCAAACATTATACATACATTTCAGTCATATTTTTTAATACTAGTGGGCGCCCATTGGTCGACATTCGACCATAGTTCATTGATTTTTTAAAGTTTGAACTTTCTTAGGGTTCTTTTGTCAACTTACTTCTATAACCAAAGGTGTTTATCATGGCTACTCAGTTATTATAATAATAGTTGTATGTTATAATATCATTGTTGACTGTAGAATGAAAAAGGGTAATTGGAACGTAAGAGTAAAATAATACATAGCAACCTCCTTCACAACCTTTTTTAAAGTCCTTTATTGACAGATGTCAAATTGTCTTTTTTATTTACATGTGTGTATAAGTTGTGCAAAATTGAAGCATTAGTGTGAGTAATGCATATTTTAATTAATTTAATGTACTTCTAATGCATTTTATATAAAATAAATAGGTTTCTGCAATATAAACTTTAACTATGCCAAATTTCACGTTCATCCGTTCGCCCAATTCCGTTAAAAAGGGATACAAAGTTTAGGCTGCACATATTAATATAATGATATTTTTTAGATATTTAATCTTTATCTAAAAAAAGGTTATTATACAAATATATCTTCTAATATCAAGTTATGAGCCTCTGCCCGTTACTTCGTCCGCGTGGAATAGTTACTTTGGGCTAACGCTAACACGCAGCGGAAGTTCAAATTACTTTGGGCTAACGCACTGCGGAAGTTCTCAAAAGGAAAACTATACCCGATTTTGAAACATTCTATTCCTCGTTCCTATTGGTCTTAAAGTGATGATATATATATCCTTATAGCCTTCCTCGATATTTATTTATTCGCATTTTTTAACACGCAGCGAAAACTCTCATTACGAAAAAAGGCCTGATTTTGAGACATTAGTTATTGGTGATCCACTCCTATTGGTCTTAGTGTGATGATATATAGCCTATAACCTTACGCGATAAATGAGCTATACAACACTGAAAGAATTTTTCAAATCGGATCAGTAGTTCCTAAGATTCCCCCAACAACATCATAAACTTTACCTCTTTATAATATTAGTATAAAAAATATATACAAATAAACTGGATGAAATTCGACCATAATCATTATTGAAAATTATCCCAGAATGATTGAATGGAATGATTATGGAAATAAAAAAAAATTGAATTAATATTTTAACTAAATACATACCTGTGCCAAAAATAAAGCCTGCACCAATAAACTGAATAGCGAGTCTGCAATTATTTTACTGACACTTGACATGAACTGTGGCCGTCCACGTCTATGACGATATGCTGAATCAGCTATATCCTAAAAAAAACTAAAATTAATTAGTCAAAATATCTAGAATATATTAGAAACTGTCTCGTCTATAGATATAAACTCATTTCAGAAGTAATATTACAACTCTTTTTATTTAAGGTAGATGATTTCTAAGTTTATATTCTAAGTAATACTAGTGGGCGCCCATATATATATATATATATATATATCCTTATAGCTTTCCTCGATATTTATTTATTCGCATTTTTTAACACGCAGCGAAAACTCTCATTACGAAAAAAGGCCCGATTTTGAGACATTATTTATTGGTGATCCACTCCTATTGGTCTTAGTGTGATGATATATAGCCTATAACCTTACGCGATAAATGAGCTATACAACACTGAAAGAATTTTTCAAATCGGATCAGTAGTTCCTAAGATTCCCCCTACAACATCATAAACTTTACCTCTTTATAATATTAGTATAAAAAATATATACAAATAAACTGGATGAAATTCGACCATAATCATTATTGAAAATTATCCCAGAATGATTGAATGGAATGATTATGTAAATAAAAAAAAATTGAATTAATATTTTAACTAAATACATACCTGTGCTAAAAATAAAGCCTGCACCAATAAACTGAATAGCGAGTCTGCAATTATTTTACTGACACTTGACATGAACTGTGGCCGTCCACGTCTATGACGATATGCTGAATCAGCTATATCCTAAAAAAAACTAAAATTAATTAGTCAAAATATCTAGAATATATTAGAAACTGTCTCGTCTATAGATATAAACTCATTTCAGAAGTAATATTACAACTCTTTTTATTTAAGGTAGATGATTTCTAAGTTTATATTCTAAGAAAGGACTGAGAAATATGGCATGATTCAAAAGAAATCCTCCTCATTGAAACAGCCATTAAGAAATTCAGTTAATCCCTAACTAATTTCCCATCTCCCCTCTCCCTCCTCCTCTTCCCCCATTCCTCCCAGAAACACAGGCTGGTAACGATCCCCTGGTGTGTTGCAAGTGTCTATGGACAGTGGTGATCACTTAACATCAGGTGACCCACCTGTTCGTTTGCCTCCTATAATATAAAAAAAAAAAACAAAACTATTTATACTATAGTAATCCCTAGAAAACTGTTCAGAAGCAGCTTAATGCTTTAATTAAACTTAGACCTTATTTCATAGAGCCTAAACATAAGCCCAATCATGATGGATTTTTGACATACAAGGTGTCTTTGATCTTTATAATTGTGGAAGTATCATATATATGTACAATATCTGAGAAAATAATTGTATGTATTTGTAGATTTTTTTTTTTTTTTTATATGTCGGTAGCAAACAAGCATGCGGGCCGCCTCGTCCACGTCTATGACGATATGCTGAATCAGCTATATCCTAAAAAAAACTAAAATTAATTAGTCAAAATATCTAGAATATATTAGAAACTGTCTCCTCTATAGATATAAACTCATGTCAGAAGTAATATTACAACTCTTTTTATTTAAGGTAGATGATTTCTAAGTTTATATTCTAAGAAAGGACTGAGAAATCTGGCATGATTTAAAAGAAATCCTCCTCATTGAAACAGCCATTAAGTAATTCAGTTAATCCCTAACTAATTTCTCATCTCCCCCTCCCTCCTCCTCTTCCCCCCTCCTCTTCCCCCCTTCATCCCATTAACACAGGCTGGCAACGCACTGCAACTCCCCTGGTGTGTTGCAAGAGTCTATGGACAGTGGTGATCACTTAACATCAGGTGACCCACCTGTTCGTTTGCCTCCTATAATATAAAAAAAAAAAAACAAAACTAATTATACTAATCCCTATAAAACTGTTCAGTAGCAGCTTAATGCTTTAATTAAGCTTAGACCTTATTTCATAGAGCTCAAGCCTAAACATAAGCCCAATCATTATGGATTTTTGACATACAAAGTGTCATTTGATCTTCATAATTGTGGAAGTATCATATATGTGTACAATATCTGAGAAAAGAATTGTATGTATTTGTAGAAATTATATTTTTTTTTTATACTACGTCGGTAGCAAACAAGCATGCGGGCCGCCTGATGAAAAGCGGTCACCGCAGCCTATGGACGCCTGTAACATCAGAAGCGTTACATGCGCGTTGCCGACCCTTAAGTAACCTATTTATTTTCCCCTTGAAGCACCCCATACTGTAGTCTCTAGGAAAAACTTCAGCAGGAAGCTCATTCCACAACCGGATCGCTCGTGGAAGGAAACCCCTTTGAAACCGGACCGACCGAGACCATTTCGGTTCCAATGTATGGGGATGAATTCCCTGCCGACGACGAGCAGTGCGATAGTGGAAAGGAAAGGAATTATACTACACACAGATCTTTTTGGTTATATCCAAATAATATGTAATTAACATTTAATTATATCTATGTTTCATTGTATAATAGATTAGCCTCTGCTCGCGACTTCGTTCGCGTGGAATAGTCACTTTGGACTAACTTTAACATGCAGCGGAAACACTCAAGAGGAATAAAAACCCCAATGTTGCAATACTCTTCTTTGTTCCTCTGCTCCTATTGGTCTTAGCGTGATGATATATAGCCTATAACCTTCCTCGATAAATTAGCTATATAGCACTGAAAGAATTTTTCATCTCGGACCAGTAGTTCCTGAGATTACCCCCTACAATGTCACCACATCACAAACTTTACCTCTTTATAATATTATTAGTATAGATAATACTGAATCACTGATCAATATATTTACATACTTAAATCTCTATTATGAGGCATTTTCACCAGTACCAGAATAGATTGGTGACTATAATTTCGATTCAAAAGAAAAAGAAATGAAGAGACTATAAAGATATACAATTTCAAACCATAATAAAAAATAAACAACATACTTGGAACCATAAACTGTTAACCAGTTTACTCAGAAGAAATAAAGGTAGCACCCATATCATTCTAAATGTCATTGAGAGGAATGGTTGCATCCACGCCCAAACATTATGTGCCACCCCAGGATCATGCCCAAACACAACCGACACTAAGTACTTCACTGCTGGTAATAATGCATACTCGAATATGAGTATACTTAGTAAAAATATAAAACCATTTAATATGCATGATTGTAATACCCTTCTAAGTACTTTTGACTCCCTGTAAAAGAAATTATTATTATTTTTTACGTAATAATGTCTTATAAATCAATGAATACCCACTGTACACATGAAAAAGCATGACTCATTGTCACCTTCCACCTGGACCTTGCATGCAAGCAATGGTGTGGAACAAGCGATAGAAAGCCGTGATCGGTCTAAGCGTTCGGTTTGTGAGGCATCTATCTACATATATATAATAATTATATAGAATAATTCAATTCATAAAAGTATGCAATTTTTGATCTATATTTTCTTATGATGTTATCACATAAAATTATCATCCGTAAACCAACTTTACAGACAACCAATTTCTTATACTTTAGATGGATGCAAGGAATTTTTGAGCCCCCTCCTTCCCTAGTGAGATGTCCTGAGATTTATCTCGACCACCTCTAGCCACCCTAATCTCATGTGAGATCTCTTACAAATTAGGTATTTTGAGTATAAATATATTATATTTAATCAAAAAAAGACAATTTGCTTTTTTACTATCATTACATTTAGATGACATCAGGTGACCCGTCTGTTCCTTTGCCTCCTATATAATTTATTTAAAAAAATATATATCAAAACTAAATTACTTTACATCTATTCATGGATTTTAATATAGAACAGAATTGTGCCAGGTTTCAGAATATTTTAGTCTAGAAATATGTTTTTAAAGTAATCTGATTTTACTTTTATCTGAAAAAATTATGTGATATATGCGGAAACTCCTTCTCTCCCTCATATAAGATTTAGTGAGATTTGGCAGCAATAGACAACCCCTTATACCCTTTTAAATCTGACCACAAAGTCACCAATTAAAGCTGGAGAGGACTTGCTCTGAAGTGGAATTGACAGAACACACTTATAAAGTGGTTGATGAGAGTTTTAATCTCAGCATGGTAAATAAATAGGTAGGTGTTACAAAAAGTCATGCTATCGTCTCATCACAAAGTTTTCTTACACAAAAAAATCCAGATCATGGGTTGTTTGAATTTATAGGTTCAAGAGGTATATGTAAAGCATAACACATTGTAAAAGAAAATATAGTTTGATATAGTTTCGGCTTTAGTTAAGTCTCACACCATATGGTATTTTTATTAACATAAATATCATGTTCGCAAACAGATGCGTGTTCAATATAATTATTACGTTAAGTAAATAATTTGATTTATTAATAAAATAACGATGCTGTAAAAATATACTAAATGAAAATATCCAGTACTATAATACCACTTACTGTTTTACTTTCGGTGGCTTTTGTTTATGTTTTGAATTTTCGAAGTCTATTTGCGGTGATCGGCTGAGAGCTCGCTCATTTATTTCTTTATCTAAATATAAAAGTACAGTTACCCCTCGTAAACTATCTATAAAACCTTTGATAAGCGACACCGAAAAATTCTGTAACAATAAAAAAATAATCCATATGAATTAATACCAAGAACAAAGAACTTTACCCGTTAAAATAACTTACAGTAATGCTCTCCATTTTATACAGATGTTTAAAAGTTACTTAAGTATGGACGGAATATATTTGAATTTTTATTCATATTATTTCTTACAAAATTCATTGAAAAATTCAATTTTTAAACCCTGACGTAAATCTATATTGTAATTACGTGACAAATCTGACAGTGACATCCAGATAGTATTGCCAACAGTCAAACCAGCTCTCCATGAAAATTACCTTCTATAATCAAAAGAAAATCATTTAAAAAAAGCTACGCCATACCAGCGCAACCTTTTAAATATAACACTTGTTTAACCTTTAATATTACCACTAAATAAACGATCGGTTATTACAACAGAAAATAATGGTTATCTTAATGAAACAGTAGCCTTTTATAATTATATACTGAGTAACAAAATTTCTTTTTCCTACATAAATAAACTGTATATCAAGAAGTCTCCAAAATTATTGGGTTAGGCCACTCTAGAATCGGCCTTCTAGATTAGTAATATATTCTTCCATTTCTTATCTGTTGGATTTTAAAGGGATTGTCCACTCTTTTGTAGCCGCAAACAGCAATCTCTTTGCAAGCTTTATCCATTGCTATTGTTGTGTGAGAAATTTAAGTAAAAGAAGAAAAAGCAAGTAAATTCAATCTTTAGATTCCTTCAATTTTTTCGTGGCTGTACGTGCACTCAGTTACCTCTAATTCATCTCGGTTCAATGGTCTTCTAGGAGATAACTTCAATCTCTTACTCTATGTACGTATCTTTTTTGTACCTTTTTGCCACAACCTACTTTGTCACTCAATATAAAAATGATTCAATAACACATACTAATAATTTTTTTTTTTTATAGTAGCACGGCAAAGTGACTGCACTATGCCTGATGGTAAGCATAGTACAATCCAAAAACATGGCGATCAACGAGTACATACTGTCCATCGCCGGTCGCCGCTGTCATGCCGGCCTGCGAAAAGCTGGATACGCACAGGCTGATCCCGAAACGCGACCCGTAAAAGCGAATCACTATGACAGTAATATATTCTTCCATTTCTTATCTGTTTGATTTTAAAGGGATTGTCCACTCTTTTGTAGCCGCAAACAGCAATCTCTTTGCAAGCTTTATCCATTGCTATTGTTGTGTGAGAAATTTAAGTAAAAGAAGAAAAAGCAAGTAAATTCAATCTTTAGATTCCTTCAATTTTTTCGTGGCTGTACGTGCACTCAGTTACCTCTAATTCATCTCGGTTCAATGGTCTTCTAGGAGATAACTTCAATCTCTTACTCTATGTACGTATCTTTTTTGTACCTTTTTGCCACAACCTACTTTGTCACTCAATATAAAAATGATTCAATAACACACACTAATAAAAAAATAATTTAGTATAAATATTAACAAAAAATAAACGTTCCGTGCGTCCTTTTCGTTTATTTCTTTTTGTGTACGAACCTGAGTAAACCCGTTAGAAACGTTTTAACGCCGAAAAAAGCAATAGTGCAAACACGTGGTAAGTAGCTTCAAAAACATCTACCAAATAAATATTCTAGTTTTCTGGACTAGTAAAATACCGTCCATCGTTCCGGTCATAAAAGACACGCTCAAAAACAAGTACTTTGAGTTATTACTGGGTCATAATCTTTTGGGATATCATTTTTCAGGTTTTAAGGGGCCATTTAAAACAATATAAAAATGTTTTTTTTCGATCCCTAGAGTGGCCTAACCCCTTAATTATTTAATCACTTGTTATTCTGCATTAAGTTATTTTTTTGATGAACGATTGACCATATATTAGGACGTAACGGCTGACGATTTAAGATTTTCGTTACACTATTAGCGCAGATTCGTCGTAGAATACTAGTAGTCGTTTATTAAAATAAAATCTTTTCCCGAAATTATATATTTGTATTACAAAATCACGATTTATCATCATTGGGCATTACACCAATTAATATTAAATTCTACGGAATCACTAAAAATCAGTTATTGAAAGCCATATGGATTCACAAGAAGGATAAACCACAAGTTTTAATGGACAATTCTCTAAGTTGGCAGCACTGCAAGTAAAGAAGTATATTTTTTATAATTATTACTAGCGGGCCCGGCACACGTTGTCCCGCCCTGATTATGCAAAAATCCTTGACAAATTATATACTAAAACGTTCCTTATGAATCACCCTATCCACTGGTGAAAACCGCATGAAAATCCTTTAGGTAGTTTTTGAGTTTATCGCGAACAGACAGACAGACAGACGCGGTAGGGGACTTTGTTTTATACTATGTAATGATATAGAATATAGATACGCCCGGTTTTTCACTCTTTTTCTTTTATTTTTGAACTAACTACGCTATTGGTCTGACAGGCCTTCACAGCTTCAGCGGGATAAAAACTTTTTCAGCATTATGAAATCATTTATTCTTTGCAGTGCAGTGGCGCTTACAAAATTTTAATATAATTAGTAGGTTTTTAGAGGTTCAGCCTCTGGTCTATATCTGTAGATGTAGTGAAACAAAGATCACTTTTTAGTCTTTAATGAAGAGACGCGTGTTACATGTGTGCCGGCCGAGACTGAACTGCTCGCCGATACATAATAATGCAATTCCACAAAATACATAATTATGTCGCTACATCATTCCCCCCTTTTAAATAACAAGGAAACACAATAATTTATTTAAAAAAACATAATATATTCAAGACACAATACCACAAACAAACAAAAAAAAAACAAGTAAATTATCGGATGTTGAATTGAAGTATTAACATATTTTCCAATTAAATTAAAACACAATTCAATTTGAATCAATTATTTTCACCAAATCTCTTAAAAACTCTTTAACATCTCAAAAATTAAAATAATTATATGCAATCTTGTAAACAAAAAGCACTGAAGAAAAAATTATCTTATACAATACAAAAAGGAAAGACAAAAAAATAGAATATAAACCATCTTTTAACAAAGAATTTATAACATTACAATGCTTACTTTCTACTTATAAATACTTCGAACGTCATTCAATTACAACTCGAGGCGGTTTCGTAATCGCCCCGCCAGCAGAGTCCTGAGTTTGCACGTTTCGGATCGCGACACGTGCAACTTGTCGGAGGACCCATTTTTTAATTCTTTCCTTCGTGCGAATGATAATGAAATAGGCGATAAATATACACAAAATTCCTAATATGCCTACGGCGACGAGCCCAAATTTATTTACCTTCTCGTCAACAGCAGCGGTGTTCGCTTGGACTTGAGCTATCACCACATGCTCTCGGGTATCTTTAGAATTATAATTTCCCATCTTTATTTATATATATAATTATACAAAATACAACGCCTAAATCAAGGTATAATTAGTTTTAGAATGTCAAAAGAAAACAAAATTACAAATAATAATTAACACAAATATTGAACAGTCTGCTATATTTGAAATCGTACAGGTTTTGTTATTATACGGCCGCTACGCGTAACGTAGCGAAGCGGGGATTTGCCGCTCTCCGCTACTCTCGTGACCTGTGTTGAGTTCTTATTACTTATATGTGTTCTCTCAACGATGTGGTCCGTAGATTTCCTTTTTGGTAACTCTACGATGTTTTCCTTCGCCTTACCATTCTCCTCTTCGCTGGTGAAGGCGGGTTTGAGTCTATCTATAGAGATATAGACTTCACGATTAGGAAATTTAATCAAATATGTCTTCTCTTTCCTCGCTAGAATGTCATAAGGACCTTCGTAGGGAGGTTGGAGTGGTTTCTTAACCAAATCTGTCCGGACGAAAACTTTTTTACATGAACTTAGTTCCGGATAAATAAACAATGTGCGCGCACCCTTTTGTCCCGATGGCTTCGGTTTCAAATTACATATTGTTTTGCGCAACCGTTCTACATAATCGCTGTGGTTGCTAATAATATCATTACGACTATCAAAAAAGTCGCCAGGCAGACGAATAGTTTGTCCGTACGTCATTTCTGCTGCACTGACATTAGTGTCATTGCGTGGAGATGCTCGGAGACCTAACAATACTAAAGGTAACTCGTCAATCCACGAGTTAGAATTTAACTTAGCCATTAACGATGCTTTCAGCGAACGGTGCCATCTTTCGACTATTCCATTACTTTGAGGATGGTAAGGCGTAGTACGTGTCTTTTCTATCCCTAGACACTTCATTAATTCCTTAAACAGATTACTTTCAAACTGCCTACCCTGGTCACTTGAAAGTATACCTGGGCAGCCGAAACGTGCAATCCACCCTTCCAATATGGCTTTCGCGATGTTCTCCGCGGTGATTTCTTTTACGGGAAAAGCTTCTGGCCATCCCGTTCTACGATCTATAACCGTTACCAGATACCTAAAACCATCAG
>MU159535.1:0-14366 GCA_015888305.1 Antheraea pernyi | reverse complement strand
TCTGTGGTTACGCGGGCGTGGGCGTGAGCATAGATAAGAATAGTATACTGGAGAATAGATAGGCAAGTCGACATTACGCCAATAACAATGAAGTGGCGCTATCTACTTCGCAGATAGGTAACTAAATGTAATTATGGAGCCAAATTCAAACCATGCCTAATTTTACTTTTGCACCAAATTTAAGTACAGCCCTTGCCAATATTTTTGACCACTCTGAATATAACCCTAAGTTTAAGCTTACGCATATTATAATCAACAGTTTATTATAAAACATAGTTACATTATTATTATGAATAAAAAGCATTTATTTATCCTTAAGTTAGCTCGATCTTATAGTAATAATATGTATTTAAAGCTACATTTGTTTTGAGCATGTATATTCAGAACGGTCGAAGATTAAGACGAGGACTGTATTTTATGTTTATTATGTTGAAATAACTCACTTAGCGAATGAAAATACATTTAAAGATTGATATAATTAAAATTAATTTCTAAATGGTTATAATATTTTAAGTAGTACTAGTCAACTTAAATCTGTCACCAAATTATGAATATGTATATTAATAAACCTGTATATAGGTCGGTTTTTATATTTATTGTATTTTTTCCAAATATACCGACATATATTTTAAATCATGTCTACTAACTTACTACTAATTTAGCTCAAAATGGCTCGCTGGTTTTTAGATTTTCATGAAAATTTGTATAAATTCATGAGAATTCAAAATCACAATTATAACACTTATAGAGATCACAAAATATTAGCAAAAGTGAAACAAGTCCAAAATAAAAAAGAACATGATGAAATTTACGGTTACTAGTAATTAAATTAAATTGGGCAACTAATTTTATGTCATGAGGAGATATAAAGGCCTTTACCAGGTCAAGAAGAATAGTAGTCAGTTTATATGATTATTTATTGAAATCATTTAGTTACATGTTAACATTATAATTTAGAAACAATTATAAATGGTGAAGTATAATTTTACCTTTTTCTCTTTCTCCCTTTATTTGCTGAATAGTGCATATTAGCTTTTATTTTTGTTGAATCATTAACATCCCAGAACGTAGTTTTTCCACCAAGAACATTATTGACGTCTTTGCACCATTTATGTATAAAAAACATAACACTTTTATCGATAATATATCTTGATAATAAATTCTTGTGTATATTACAAGTTATAAAAGATGTATTTAAATTTACATTAATTATTACTTTCAAATAATTAGATAAATTTCGTTTATCGGGATATTCTTTCAATATTTCAATACATATATGTTCCACTTGGGCAAAGAAATCAAACAATGCTCTAGTGGGATAGCACAACCAATTTTTATTTTCATATTCTTTCATTTTTATATATTTGTGAAAGACTTGAATGTTTTCTTCCTCCATGTCTTGTTTACAGGTAAAACAGCTCGTATATACATTCCTTTTTGCTAAATGCGCTAACCACCCACTACAGTAACCAATAGCTGCACATTTTTCAAGATGCATTGGAGTATTGCTCTTTAACAGGTTGTCTGTGTTTAGAGCATCTATCATCAGATGTTCGTTCTCTATAACACCTTCATATTCAGTTTGTGTGACACTTCTTTGTCCATTTAATAAAAACCGTTTTAATGATTTAAGACAAAAACCCTTTCTATCGTTTTCACAATTGGCACCGACCGAATGTGAAGAAGTTATATTATTAATTAGTAAAGTTTTGAACGCTGCCTCAAACGCCGATGCTGTTGGCATTATATTACTGCATCCATGCGTGCAGACTGCCCCGAAAAAGTTCTCCAATGCATCTTGATTAAATTTTCGTAGTAATATGGAATCAATACCTTTTGAAAATAAATATTTGATGATATTTCTAAAGTTTTCAATGGTTTTTATCCAGTTTGTTATAGAATAAACTACTCTCCTACTTTTTAAAAATGTCATAGATATCAGTACTGGAATACAATTACTCCATAATTGATGATGGGGCGACGTCGGAGTTACTGCAGTTCTGTACATTTTCCCCTCTCTCATTTTACTAAAGCTACCGTTGACGCTGTCGAATAGCTCATCAAAAAAGTACAACAGTTCTGCAGTTTCTTTATATTCCGCACCCAAGGCTCCCAAATCTAAAAAAAATAAATCTTAACGTTAACTGGCTCTAAACATTTCATTATTGATAACCAAAAAGAAACAACTTCTAAGCTAACATTTGGAAATCATGTAATGTATGATGTAATTTCTGATGGAGATTTCAATGAAAAGGGCATAATTATATCCATAATCAGACATTGAGGATCTAAGGACTAATTAAATACTAATTCCCGAGAGTCTCGGATTTGTTACTGCATCACACAATGAAAATATGTTTGTAAGCCTACAACACTACCCTATATAATAAACTTTGTAAACTCTATATAACGACAAAGTCCTTAAAACATCGATATTATTGGACTTTGATTAGTTTAACGTATTGTTATACAATAATATACTTTTTTTACGGCATTACGCTCACTCTGAAAAACGACAACAATGTGAGTATACTTGGTTTATATCTTTAGACATGTCTATAAACTCGTTTGCTAACATGATGTCGCTGTACTTTAGCTATTATTATGCTTAATAGTTTTACGCATTGAAAAGGTTTATTCTAAAAATTAAATATGTAGTTTGGTAAGAAGAAGTAATACTAATTTTTGATTTATTTTACAAGTTTCAGTCTACTACACAGTACACATAACATTAGTACGCATCAATGTGACACAGTTATTCAGTAGAACAGCAATCAATATTATATGCATTTAAGTATACTAAGTGAGCTATATATTCACAACATCATTTTTATGAGGTATAGTTTTCAAGGTCTATAGTTAGTAAATAAATAACATAATATTTTATAAAACTTGCTTACCTGCCATGCATGCAATCGCTACAGCTACAGACCTGCTGAAAACTTGGGTGCAATGCTTTACTCGCATCTTCGGGATCAAATTAGGAATCACATGTTGAGCTGTCAGTTTTGGAGCCATTATAACACCTTTATATGATGGGCTCCTATTTTAAAATTTTAAAATGTGGTCCCACTTTGCAACACCTTCCTTTCCATTCATACTATATTTGAGATCTTTTACTAACAGGTTATTTCTTATTCCCTTTATTAAGTGAGGGGGATCATAAAGAGGATAAATTTTTTGTTTTCTAACTAAGAAATATCCCCCTTTGAACTCCCTGTTTCTTCTTAAAAAAAGTCCTTTGGTGTCATTTACAAGAGCGTTTATCGCAGCCATGTTAGAAGCACCTTGATCACAAACTGTTGCAACTATTTTCAGCCCCACCTCCTGTAGTTTTATTATGATTTCTCTTATTCTATTTTTGAGATCCGTAGCCTTAGTACTTCCGTGGCAAAAATAATAGGCTACAGGCACCTTCTCATTCTTTACCACACTTCTTATCATGAACACACATGCGTGGTCTGCGAATGTCTTATCACCAGTATCTACAAAACCAATTATCTTGTCATTTCTTTTGTTATAAAATAGGCCAGGTCCAATGGCCATTTCATCAAAAGTTAAAATAAAGTATTTTTGTTTCTCCGGTATTCGCTCTATTCGTTCCTTTAAATCATCAAAGATTAAATCATTGAGCCCACTAGATAAATTAATTTTAGTAAGCATACTTTGCAATGTGCGTCTGCTTGGTAAAACTACTAATTCACTCAGCAGTCGATATGCCTTTGGAGAAGGCTTATACAGCGATAATGCTAATATTTTCTCATCTAATGAGAACCTTCTTCCTTGTTTTTTTTTACCACTCTGAGTAACCTGCATTTTACAAAATAATTTTGTGGAGTCAGACATATGCTTGGATATCATTTGAAATGCATTTGTTTTCTTCATCTTTCCTACAAGTTTGTATTTTTCTTTTATGTTTAATTTTTCCTTTTCTGACTTCTTTAAACGCCTTAATAGAGTTTTGTATACTTTATACTCTTTAACTGGTATACGAGGCCCTGAAAAATCATTAAATAATATATTATTCTCTCTTTTTTGTGGGATAACTCTCACTAGACATGTTATAAAATTACTACAACAGGTTTAATAATTAAAGAAGGAAACTGGTTACTAACACTACCTTTTTGTTGGTTAACACACCTATTTTTGTGTAAGTTTTGTTATATATATATATATATATTAAGGGCCACTGATCACAAGTATACCTTTAATTTATTTTTGTCCCCTTGTATATCAGGATTTCATTAGAAGGCAGTTTGTTTTTATTTATAAAATTGTATACCTCTGAACATTAGTTCAATTTATTATTCCAAAAATGGTAGAATACTTGAATTTGAAAAAACAAATTTCAAGGATAATTATTTTTTCAACTGCCCATCGATTTTGATGAAATATTTTATAAGGGAAGTATATATAATCAAGAATTTAAGAGACAATAAATTATAATAATGTTTTTGCTCTAATGGTGCTTTCAGATTCTGTTTAAAACATAATTTAAAAAAATACAAATTTTGTTTAATTGCTCAGCAAATTTTAATTCAATTTTATACACGGAAAGAAAAAGTCATTTCTTAATACGTAATAAATTTTTGACCAGACTTTTTAAACAGAAAATGTGACAATGGAAAACAATTAACAGTCGTTGTTGCAATAAAAATATGTTCCATTTGAATAAACTAAAAATAAATGAATGCATAAAATCTTGACTTATTTTTAAAAGAAGTAAAAAGCATAACTCAAAAACGGTTTACTTTTACATATGAGGGTTAAAATTATCACAAATAGTCACCCCATCACTGCCTTATGGGAATACATGAAATTACCAGTAACACTTTATAAATCTTCCTATAGCAAATTCCAAAAATCCAAGTCTCCACACGATTTTTTATGAAGTAATTAATTATTAGTGTGAATGGAGCATATTTTTATTTCAACAAAAACTTGTTTTCCATTGACACACTTTCTGTATAAAAAGTCTGGTCAAAAGTCGATTACATATTAAGATATAGTTTTTTGTATAATTTCCAAATGAACTATTGTTAATTTTTATGATAAATTAATTTTGGTATGACTTTTTCTTTCTATGTATATTATTCAATTAAACTTTGTTGACAATGAACAAAACTTGAATATTTAGTAATTATATTTTAGTAATTATCTGCAATACTCATTATTTTTATGTTACAAACTTGAGGTCCACCACTGAGGTGACCCAAGTGAAACTAAATTTATGATAAATTAGTTAAATAAACTTTACTTCAGCTTACTTAATTTGGGAAAAGATGGGATAAATGTTCATGACTATGCAAATATATATAGCATTTACCTCTTAGTTTTTTTCTGTGCTGGAACATTTTTTGTTTGTTATCCTGTGATACAGGTTCCTCAGACACAACAAGATTGTGGCCCTGTATACGAGAAGTTGAAGGTAGGTTTTCAGTAACTGCAGGTTCTGAAAATTATTAAAGAAATTGTATTATGGAGCCTATTTATCATAACAGTTTTTATCTTAAATATTATTTTCAATATAATTAAATTACATTATAAGATATAAACTATATTTGTGATTTTCAATGTACAAAAATGGCAGATATCTTGCTTTTGAATATCTAATCAGATTGTGTAAACACAATATGTAAACTGTGAAATGGTTAATCCTTATTTCAAACTATTCAGTTTCATAAATATTTAAAGAATAATAATAAATATTCATACAACATTGGTTAAAATATTATTTTTGAAAAAAAAAGGTATTTGTAAGATAAAAATCAATAGTGTAAGATATTCTTAGTATACCATCATCTACTTGTTTGTAAGCATTTTAAAAATGAATAACATTTGTACTATATATTTTTGCATATTTCATAAAAGCCTCTCATTTAAGCAGTATTTCCAATTTCAGCAACATCGACGCTCCTTCTTATTTGAAATTCTCATCTTGATATAAAGATTGAAGGGGATGGGAGCAGCGGTGGAAAGGGGTGATTTCCCCTCCCCGCGGAGTCATAGTTATTAAGATATTTATTATAAAAGTTTTGAGGTTATGTGTCATTTTGTATACTACCAACTTGATGATTTTTAAGTTAAAACAAAACATTTACGTCTCGGTTTTTCTAGGTTAGGTTAGACTTGCGAAAAAAACAATACGAGCCGGTCGCGAAAGCGGTCGGCGAGTGCGTTACATTTAATAAACTTTTACATTTATATACATTTAATAAACTTTTTGATATTATTTCTCTACATGATTGAAAGTTTAAAAGAAATTAGGTAACACACAGGTAGATCTGAAAAGCGACTTACAATAGTTATAAAACATGAATGCATTTTTTTAATCTGAATGTGTACTGTGTGACGAATTTATATAGGAGTTTCTGAGTCTTGCTGGAATTTAGACTTGGTAATACAATTATCATTTTGATATGTAGTTATTTTTAGTAGTTACACTAATAAACTAAAGAAATTTTACCTGACATATGCAGAACAGGAATTGCCAATTGACAAAGCCTATCCTTTGGATACTTGTAGACATTATCAAAGGTCTACGACAGACCCTCCTGTTGTTGTATATATTTATATTGTCTTGTCTCATTAAATCACCACCAATATTTGAAATCCAAATTTTAAACTTTTCTGGATTTGTGTCTGGATTTGGGAACCGGTGTAGAGGAACACCTGGGGAAAAACAAAGTTAATATTACAACAAAGAGGCTTAAACATTTAAGAGGTATTATACGGATCATTAGATCATGTGGTATTAAATGTATGCTACTAATTATAAATGGAAATTTAAACTATACATACCATCACCTCGTGTCACTTCACATCCAGGTACACAGCAACAATTTTGAGACATGACTGTAGTTCACTGTTCACTTATTGCAATAATGGGTCCAAACTCTACAAGGAGAGCGCCTATGCTCAGTACACAGGAACTTCACTAAGTTTCGATGTGGTTGTACTTCGACACAGAGGAGAATTTTCAACTCAGTATAGAAGTAGAAAACTATGGTTTTAATAGCAAGGCACGGCGACACGGAGGAACAGATGCTCAACTCGACGTGGATAGCAGATGCACAAACGTATCAGACCGCAACACTCACGCGCAGCCATTTGCAAATTACAGGGTGGCCACACAAAAAATAATTCTACTGTTTTTTTTTTTTGGCAAAATCTGTTTTCATAAATAATTATCACTTTACTGACCCATTTAGTTATCGAATATTAAAATTTAAACAAAATTACAGTAATACTTATCTATTTAGGTATATTTAAAAATTATTTAGTATGTTAAATTTTATGAAAATACTACAGTTTTATAATACTTTTTTTGTATGACAACATTGTAAGATGTCACTTCTTTTGCTTGCTTAAAGGATCGGTGTCTACTAATTATAAGATATTTAAAAAAAAAGAAAATTTCAAGTAGGGATAAAGCTAGTGTGTAGATGACGTTGTTTTCAATAACTCGCTCGAGTCAGTACCTCGGTACTCCTCGCAGTACAACGGCGGATGTGCAGCGAACGGCACGTGTCACTATCAACGCTCCATTAATAACTCTTTGTGACGTAGTGTAATGATCAACTGAGTGTCGTGCCGTTTGTTAAAATAATAAAATGAAAGTGGACAAAGAATCGTCCCTCGCGGGACCCGTTGACACTAAACCTATCATATCCGACAGGAAGGGGAGTCTCAAAGTGACAATGGTACCTGCGCAGCATAAGACTCTCACGCACCTGCCAAAGAGACCGCCAGTCGACTTGGCATTCACAGATTTGACTTACAAGGTCCAGGAGGGGAGAAAGAGCAGTAAGTCATTTTTTTTATTTTTTTCTTTTAGGTTTCAATGATGCCTTTCCTTAAGCCAAATACCAAAGTATAATAATGCTAATTACTTATATTTGGTATAAACGAATTAGTTTGGTTATATTATCCACGAAATATTAAACCAAATATTTTTTGACATACTTCGATAAGCTTAATTATTCCTACTGTCATTTGGGTAATGTGCGGTTTGTTGTCATTAATACATTTTCGTGATACGAATAAAGTAATGAATTGCTTTTGTTTGAATTGATTTACAGTTTTGAGCTAGAATAATTTTCGGCTACATTAAAAAAAGTGTATTTTTTAAACGCACTCATTTGTGAAGACGCACGCAAAAAATTGAGAGAAAGTTTCTCAAACGGGCTAAAATAAATAATGGCAGAGGCACAACTAATCTACCGGTACAATTATTGTCGAGTCACTCTGTACGCTTTTGAATGGATTAACTAATTAACTTATTGATTACTAGCGGGCACGGCGGATGTTGTCCCGCCCTTATAATAAAAAAACCCTTGAAGTTAGACATATGCTGCAGCGTTCGTAAGAAACGTTTTCGTTCGATTTGTTCTCCGATTTTCTTTGCAAATCCGACTACCACAAAAAAGTCTTTTCATTGCTCGGGTTAATATATAGCCTGTGTCACTCACAAATAACGTGGCTTTCTATTGGTAAAAGAATTTTCAAAATCGGCTTAGTAGATCCAGAGATTACCACCTACAACGTCACAAACTCATGACACAAGCTAACAAACTTTACCTCTTTATAATATTAGTATAGACTAGCTTCTGTAGGTAGCTACGCTGGAATTTTTGTAAATTTTGAAAAAAAAAATGTGGCTTTGTATAGGTGAAAGAATTTTTAAAATCTGTTAAATATTTTTTGAGTTTATCCATTACAAACGTTTTTCTTCATGATAGAAGTATAGCTGCAGTATAGAAGTATATGTAATAGTAAAATGCATCCCATAAGTTGTCGCAATTTTTCTTCTAAAAGTGTCTAAATCTATTATTACAAAAATGTAACTTTCAAATTACTAAAAGACGTACGTATTTCATGGATGTAAAAGAACATTAATTAGAAGCTACGAGCTACCATTTTTATTGCTCAGCAAAAAGTTTTATATATTTCGTTTAGACGAGTCATAACTTATATATTTTTATAAACATATAATTTGTTTTATTAAAACCTCTAATTAATTATACTTACGTTTAAAGGCATATTCATGAAAAAAAAACCCTGTAAACTTTATAACACATAAGATTACCGTGTCGTATACCTAGTGTTTTTGTTCGTATAGGAGTGATTCCATAATATTTTCAATTAGCATAAATCATTTCCTCACGATGTTATGTTTTTATACTATAATTCGTAATATAAATGCACCTTACGAAACGAATAATTGAACACTTACAAATAACCCACTAGGCGGCAAAGATTGCTCAGATGAATATAAGGACTTAATTACAACGTAAGTTCATAAAATATTGTCATATTTTAATAATAATGAAATTTCTAGTTGAATAACTTAATATTTAATTGTTGTAAAGTTTTCCAATTTTCATTAATTTATTTTCTTTCCTTATTATCCGTGAAATACAAATAATGTTTTTTTTTCGAACTGACCACGCTATTGACCTAGCAAGGTCTTAACGGCTTCACCGGACTAGCAAGGCAAGCGCTTAAGGCACTCAGCCGATTTTACTTGACAACTAGCTCAGGGGTGCACGGCACTCCTCGGCTTGGGCTGCCTGATACATGCAATTTGCGACCTATATAAGCTAAGCTAAACGTACATAGCTACCTACATATTCATACGTATATGAGTTATTGCAACATATATGTGTACCGATCGGGTAATTTTCTAAACAATTTCAGTTTGATAAGGGAAAACAATAATCATGGCGGCGTGATCTGTGGTTACGCGGGCGTGGGCGTGGATACGCTCTGTTTGGAGAGACAGGCTGGTGCGGATCGTTGGCTGCCGTTATTTTGTCGGGAAGATCGGTAAAAATATGTTGCGGACGTCTTTTGTAGCGCGCAACGTTGGGTACGGTTTCGTAGTTTGCGGCGGATACCACTAACGGACTGTCAAATTATGAAAAACATATTGCACCACCGTTTCTCTATTACCAGTACCCGCTATAGACTGGCCGAGTAAGCTGAACATTTGTTTAGGATTCAAGTATTTGATGGTGGTATTTTAGCTTTGATTAAATGCAACAGTGCAATATATTAAGTTCTCCTTTTTTATAGTCACGGAGACTATCAATTCAATATTCAGTTACATTTTTGTTATTAAAAATATGTTTTTACCTTAAAAAAATTATTTGCGTGAAATGAAGAGTCTGCGGCGTACAACTGACGTAAATACCTGGAATTTATGTACGAATAATAAGACTAGGATGATGAAGGATAGCTATCTGGGTTAAAGCTTACGAGTGGGTTAAAAAATTATCGTTCTTTGATTAAATGCAACAGTGCAATATATTAAAATAGATTATTATAAATAAATATATTAGAAATAAAAAATAGATTTTTTTATAGTCGCGGAGACTATCCATTCAATATTAAGTTACATTTTTATTTAAAAAATATGTTTTTTTTTACCTTACAAAATTTATTTGCGTGAAATAAAGAGTCTGCGTACAACTGACGTAAATACCTGGAATCTACGAATAATAAGACTAGGACGATGAAGGATACGCATCTGGGTTAATAAGGCTTACGAGTGGGTTAAAAAGTTATCGTTAATTTTATTCCAACCACTGGGTAGTTTAACCGAGTGAAAACTATTTATTTGCATTCTTTAACTTTAAAATATTTTTTTTTCATCCGGATAAACCACTATTCGGACAGCCTATTCAATCTTTAGGAGTAGTATTATGGTTGACCCCAGGACTTCTGTCCTGTTGTGGTTGTTATAGTAAAAACGTATCGCGCTTTCTTTTTCAATAGCTTCCTCATACACATCATTAAGCTTTTTCTGCAGTCCTCATGCGGTGAGACTTACATTCGTAAATAGCGCGCAGTTTTAAGTTTTTTAATAGTGCGAAAACAAATGAATCACTAGATTCTAAACACAAATATACGAGTCAAAATTTGAAATAAATTTGAATTTGGAATTTCTAACCAAAGGCCAGATTTTGAGATCCAAGCGGCCAGTTTGATAAAACGCTAATTACATATGTAACGATCTAATATATTGTTAAGATTATAGACAAAGCAAGCAAAGTTACCGGTGTCAGCTAGCTCATAATAAAGTGTTCTGTATTATTTTTGAGTCTTTGGTCTTCACCGATGTGAAGACCTATCAGGATTCGTTGAAAATTTTTTCTTGTTGTATATACGTGTAAGTGGAAATAATCACGAATCTATGACATGTTAATTATAGGATATTTATTTTATTATTTGTATCCTGTACAGATTGTTTATAATGGTTTGATATAAATAAGAGTTGTCAATCTTCCCGAGAGGTTTTCTATATATATTTTTTAAAACCTTGTTATCTCCAAACATAAACTCATTTATTTTATTCACTGCACAACATTGTCAGACTTATTTCATTCATATCATAATCGTAATCATAATAATTTGTATAAATCGCCAAAGCGAATTAACATTTATGATGTCATAAAACTTACTATAAATTTTTTATTGTCAGTTTTATGCCAATTGCACGTGAGTGGATAATTTTTTTATATTTTTTTTATCGTAGCACGGCAAAATTACTGTGCTTGATGGTAAGCACAGTACAATCCAAAAACAATGGCGACCACCGAGTGACACACTATCCATCGCCGGTTGCCGCTGTCATGCCGGCCTGCGAAAAACTGGATATGCACAGGCTGATCCCGAAACGCGACCCGCAGAAGCGAATCACTATGACGGGCTTTTTCGCCGTATACATGGTGGTTGCGACCCAGTCAGGCTGGAAAACTCTACCATCCCGTTTTCGCCATTGCCTCGTTCGTTATTCAGCAGGGCGTACCACGTGCAGGTGAGGTTGGCTTGGGTGAGACACTTATGATGTTATTCGACACCCCTTACACCCCTAGATAAGAATAAAGTAAATACACGTTAAAGTGTTTAAATACTAAATATTAGTTTTGATGTGTTGGTATACCATGAAATACTATACCAATTCATCCCAAGAATCCCACGAGTCCTTACTTGGAACCTTCGATAACTCTGTTCGAACACCTGTATGAAAATAGCCTTATTAAAAAAAATCTAAGACTGTATAATCAGCTTTAATACATAACTATTTTGATTTCTTATTAGTTTATTGAATTGTTGCAACTTTTGTTAAGTAAAATGTTCTCTTTTTCCTAACTGACTCCTCTATTGACCTGGCAGTCTTTACAGCTTCCCCGGAATACTTCTCTATAATACCTACCTCAGTGATGAATGCTTTTGTCCCGTCTATTTAGCCACGTCTCGCGTTATGTTTGCAAAATTTCCGAAATTACATATACTAAGGTTGGCATACATCTGATCTTACACAGATCAATATTATGTTTTCATATACTTATCATAAATTCCTGTTTTCAATGTAAAATATACAATTATAATTGTATAATTATGCTATATGATAATGACTGTTTCTAGAGGTAATTATTAATTATCTTACAGCTCGAGTTGTGATGGTTGTCGTTCCTATGACCTTAATGGCCTCGTTTCCTAAGCGGGGATGATTGTATAATGCATTATTATATTATTGTTATTCGTTTCATATCACTGAATGGTATAATTATATAGTCTACAATGGTTTAATATTTTTTTATAATAATTAATGATGCAAGCATTAGATAGTATACTAGTGTCTCACATTTTTATCGAGGATATATTGAGGTGTGTAAGATTCATTACTCATGTTAGATTTTGTCCACGCTGTGAGCACAACGTACGAGCCGAGCGAGCGTAACGAGCACGCTGAAAAAAACTAGGTTTGCTTTAATTGCCTGAATTCGTGGCAATTTTGCTTTATAATTCAGAATTGTAAACATAATAAGGAATTCTCTATTTTTTATATAACTGTTATTGATACTATAAAATTATGTTATATATTTTGGAATGACAAATATTGTCTGTTTACAGTACATAGTTAAAATCGGTTGCGATTAAATACAATTTTAATTCGGTATGTATTAAACACATTATTAGTGTTTTGAATACATTTTGTGAGTTTGAAACTTATCTAAATTATATTTGAATTGAACTGAACTTAGAGATATTACGCTTTATCTATTTGGTCTATTGAAGTCAACGGGTATGTACATTTTATGGATATAAATGTTTTACCTTTGCGATTTCTATTCGATAATAACGTTAGCTTCCCACATAAATATTAACAAAGTAGCCCGTATAGTAAAACCATAAAATATTGAATGTTTAGTAAAAGGCGTTCATTTATAAAACGTATTGTGTAAAAAATGTAATGCGTTTGAAAAACTCGTATGTTATATAATTGATTAAGTTATAACATATATGTATATGTTATTCGTAATGTATAATGTACTTAACATGAAGACACTATTTTTGAAAATTATTATTTTACTGTGCAAAAAATAGCATCAAATGTTTTCCATTAAACAATTGTTTAAAACCTTAGTTCCCAAAGTAGTCCAGGTGGCCACGAGAGATTCGATGGGAGTCTACGTTGGCGTGACAAATATTGGGGTTCGCAATTCGTCCCCTGTCCACGAAAATCTATCTCGATAGTGAAGAACTAAAATGTTGGCATTACTTCACCAGTAAATGTGGGAAAATAATATTTTACGAAGCTCACCGATTGTTACTTTTAAAAACTTGGGCATATGGTAGAAATGTAGCTGCAGGAGATCTACCAAACCAGCTAAATTTTGAAAGTGGTATATGAGAAAGAAATTAAATCTGGGGGACTCTGGTTTAAAACATAAGAACATTTAACGGAATTTCTTATCCAACTACAAACACAATAAACTTATTGATCAGATATATGGTATACTTGTTTATATGTATATGCTTTAGACATAATTGATTTAACCCTCGTGACCCTGAATCGTTTGTTTGTTGACTGTACGATGTAGGGAACAACATTAGCGCGTAGTATGATACTCGTAGCGATTAATTTTGTCTCAAACATCTCGATGTCTTCATATGGCATTTAGTGAAGGCGTTTCGTATACAAATTAAAATTGCTAAAAATATCAAATTTTTTCAATCTGTTCGAAATCCTGAATGATCTAAGAATTATCAATATATATTCTATTAAGAATTCCAAAATTGTTTTTGTCTCCTTGTCTGTTTTACCACACCATCACTCTTTTCTATAATTTTGCTGTAGAATATTGGATATGCAATTTTGGTGAACTTCATGAATTACAATCGACCGAAAACTAATAGATATAGGTTAGTTCTGAACTTATGATGCTTTTAGATTAAACGCAAGGGTTGTGTAATCGTCTATGTAGGTTTTTCACTGTCATTTAACGTCGAGACGTTCTAATTTTAAGTTCTTTACTACTCTATATGTATTTTCTTCTTGAATTATTTGTAAGGTA
>MU159534.1:156016-183307 GCA_015888305.1 Antheraea pernyi | reverse complement strand
TTATATGCTGCAAGTCCTAAGTCATATTTCATAATACGCGACATGGTTCTAGTTGCTATCTTCATCTCCCGAGATAAAATATTTTGCTTTCGGACAAGATTTCTTCAAATTCTTTTCCTTACTGCTTTGACCACCTTTTTCGTAGGAACACTACGTGGACGGCCAGATCTTTTTCTAACACAAACAGAGGAGGTATCATTGTACCTGTTAATAGCCCGTTACACAAACATTTTACTAATACCAAGCGTATTAAATATTGCATTTGGCTCCATACCTACTTTGTGTAATACAATTACAGCGATTCGGTTCTCTTTATCACCCCATTCCATTTTAATATCGCAAAATATTGTACAATGTATTGACGTCAAAATGAGAAAACTCAATGAATCTCTTATATATAAAATTCTCGTGTCACAATGTTAGTAATAGACACAATGCTTCTCCATCTCGATCTGTCAATCGTTTGACGCTTCACCTCACTCCAAGTAAGCCCAATTTTCGTACACTCTGCAAACACCAGGCCAGGCCAGGTTTCTCTAGGTCGACCACGTTTCTAGTTTTTACTGTTATTTAATTACCCCAGTAATGATTTAATTTTTATTGTTTGTTCGTTTTTATCTCTAATTATTTGTAAATATTATATATATCTATATAGCTTGTATATATGTATATGTCTGCTCAATTCATATAAACAGGTTTTCGTAACCAGCTGTTAAACCGTTTACAAGACGACACAATCAGTCCGGTGAAGTTATAAAGACTTTACCAGGTCAATAGTGTAGACAGTTCGATCAAAATGACGACACAATCGGAATCAAACTTTTCATTAAGACATACGGTACGTATAATATCGAGACTAGTTAATAATTTTCAAAATTTGTTTTGTGTTAAACATGTTTTAGCCCAAGTACCAATATCGCGATTTATATTAGGCCAAAAATATTTACCCACGATCATTTTTCGTGATAATCGAATTCCAGGATGGCTTAAATTATGTGTTGCTTCAAATATTGTTTTTCGATATTCTTTAGGCAAATATAGTCTAAGCTTATTATTAGAGGTTTCACAGAGAATAGGTTTGCTACTCATGGGCATAACTATTTTCCTAAAATGACTATTATTATCTACGTTATTTAAAAATTGTGAAATATACTCGTCATTACACTGTGCAACAGCTAACTCATCAAAATTGATTAGGGTTGGGCAAAACACAGTCTCTATGCGCGATAATGTGTCAGCTACCACGTTATCATTACCGAGAATATATTGAATATCTGTAGTATATGTCGGCGCGACGCGCCATGATCCATCATAAAAATGATATAAATGAGAACTAAACCACCCCCATCATAATAATATCGTCAGAATGAACTAACTAAACCACCCCATAATAATAATACCGTCGAACTATTAATTCAGACTATCACCCCTTCATAATAATACTGCGACTCAACACCAAATAATAATCAATTCAGAATATTTGGTACAGTAGATAACCAATTAATTAGTTACAAATAGTTATCACCAAATAATAATCAATTCAGTGTATTTGGTACAGTAGATAACCAATTAATTAGTTACAAATAATAACTAATTTGTTTGCACAAATTAATTAATCAGTGTCTAGGTTAAGCGACTCGCACAGTACGTGTGTACCGCACGGTGCCAGAGCCAAGACTGCCTTAATACCAATCAATCAATCGCAATCGTCTCGCGCGCCCCGTGAGGGGCGTGCGGGGGAACCATTTCAGGATAACTCCTCTTTTCGTTAAATATTAATAGTAATTTCGTAAATAATGTATTGTATATAGGCCATACTGAGTTATATATTATAGTACAAAAGAAATTAATAGTTTATTGTTGAAACAACCATAAAATTAAGTCAAATTTAAAAAAGACAAATTAGGCAAAAAAAAGATACATGAATAAATATGAGCAAACTCATTCAGCAAATGGGCAAACCTATTCAGCAAATGGGCAAACCCATTAAGCTAATGGGCAAACCCATTCAGCAATTAATATAGCATGCATATACCTATATTAATTAGAAATTGTAGTGTAAGCAGTAGATCTTGTCTGAAAATCAGCGCTGCAACGCCTAGCACTTCCAGTCTTATATTCAAACAACAACTATTTTGAATCCATACAACACTTATCTCACTTGAAATATATTTGTATATACTTATAAATTTATTTGGATAACGTTTTAAAATATTCATCGAACTCACAGCTATTATTAATTGCAATTGATATTATAAATTAGCGTTCGCTCTCGGCTTCCAATGCGTTAAAGTAGATTTAATCTATCTTTCGGGAATAGTAGCTTTCTCTGCATGACAGGTGATCTATATCTGTACTCTTAACATGTATGAAAATTTCATGATGACCAGTTGATTAGGCGTGAAAGCGTAACAAACAAACAAACTTACATTCACATTTGTAATATTAATTAGGATACGATATTCATATAAAAACATTTTTTTAAGAAATGTGTAATATAATTGAAACACATTATTCTTAACTTAAAGTTTTAATGTCAAGAATGACATACAATACAATACACATATACAATACACAAATACAATACAAATAACAATTATGGCCGTGGTATTATTTAATAGCTAGTAATAAATAATTTTGGTGGAACCTTGATGACTATTCTACGGAACCCCTTTTTGGGAATCCCTGTGTTAGAGAACGATTTTATATACGCTACCTATACTATATTATTATCCTTTATAGCATGTCTAAACTACATAACGATAGGTAGATAACTTGACACTATCCATTACTCGTATGCAGTTCGAGCAAACCATATATCAGCGACCTTATAATTGATTTTATCGAACTATGATTAGGGTTGTCGATTGCCATTCAAGTTCTTATATGAAATAATATAAAAAAGTGAGGGTGTGCTTATTACCACACGATAGTAGTGAAAACGTATAAATTTTCACACATATTCACATTAAAATTCAGATTTATCAATATCCAGTGTAAAAAAATAGTAATATTAAAATATATACAAAACATTCCTAATATTATTTTATTATGGGACGATACACTCTTTGTGAGATGTAAACGAACTTGATGACGAGTAGACCCGATCGAATCCGAAACAATATCACAGAGCCCAGTGTGACAGTTCTCTTTTTTACAGGCTTTATATTATTTCATTGTACAATACATCGAAAGAAGTTTCGATTTCAAAAATCGCCAGTAGGTACGTTTCTATCGATGATTCCTAACACTACTTTTTTAATATATTAAAGTATACTTTTTAATATATTTGTATAAAAAATATTTAAATTGATGTATTACAATCATTTAAAACGCAAACATGCTCGTATTATAGTGTTTTCTTTGGAATTTTTTACCTCACTGCGCAAAAGAAGGGTTATATATTTTAACTTTACGTAGTATGTATTTATTTATTTATTTGAGACGGTCTATACTACAGACTATAAACATTTTAAGATATGAGCTGTTGATAAATTCATCTTAACTATGAGAGTAACGTACAGTCCTTGCCAAACTTTTTGGCCATTTGGTTGTTTGGCCAAACTTTGAGACAACTTAAGGATGGTTAAATGGCAATTGTAGATTCCTAATATTTATTGTTGCACGGACGAAGCGATATAAAACGCAGAACTCGTGTACGGAACGTCCTTGTGTGCGTAACAACGGGGCAATCCTCTGCCTTAATAGCGGTCGATCCGCTCCTTTTATACCGAAACAAGTAGAGTAGTAGGGAGGGAGGCGTGACCTGATGACACAACAACGTGGGTAGGCGCCGATATATACATATTCGCTAATAAAGGATAACTGCCTAACTCGTCTTGGAGTCTCTTTTTCATATCTCTTTTTTTTAAAAGCGAATGTCAGTGGTTTCTGGTCGGTATAGACCGTGAGTTGTCGTCCTTCGATCATGTCTTTAAAATAACGAATTGCTAAATATATAGCTAGAAGTTCTCTGTCATACGTAGAGTATTTCATTTGAGAGTTTTTTTTTTGTGAAAAGTAATCTAAAGGCTTCCAATTATTGTCGATAAATTGTTGCAAAACCGCATCGACGCATGAATTCGATGTATCAGCCATTAAGGCAATAGGTGCATCACCTCGCGGGTGCGATAATGTCACGGCGTTTTGCAGACTCAGCTTACACTGTATGAATGCTTCGTTTGCTTCAGGTGTCCAAACAATACGTGTTTTGTCTCTTTTCTTTGCATGAGTTAAGTAGCTATTTAAAAGTAATTGATATTTGACCGCGTTAGGAATGTGGGAACGGTAAAAGTTTGTAATTCCTAAGAAACAACATAATTCTTCGATTGTTTTAGGCTTAGGAATAATTTTAATAGCTTGAATTTTGCTGTCTAAAGGTCGTATTCCGTCTTTTGAAACTTCGTATCCTAGAAATTCTATTTTCGGTTCGCCAAACACACATTTGCTTATATTTATTAAAATGCCGAATTGATTAAAACGTTGAAAAACTTGTTCTAAATGTTGTTTATGCAGTAAAATTGATGAGTTTGCGATAATTACATCGTCTACATAAGTATATAAAAAATCAAGACCCTCAAGTACTAAGTAGTCCATGAAACGTTGATATGTTTGACTAGCGTTACGGAATCCGAATGTCATTCTCGGAAATTCAAATAAACCGAAGGGTGTTATGATGGCAGTTTTCTCTATCTCGTCTGCAAAAAAACTGGTATGCAATGATAGGCACGAACTACGTAAATTTTTGTAAAAATAGAATAGAAATTTACCTGCCAACAGATAAGTAAAATCGTGTAATCTTGGTACAGGATAGCGATCTGGTTTTGTAATTGCGTTCAGACGTCTATAATCACCGCAAGGTCTTATTTCCCCGTTTTTCTTGGATACCACGTGCAGTGGGACTTTTAGATGGCCTACAAACGCCTGCTTCTATCATAATGAATTTTTCCTTGAAACGTTTGTACTTGTCTGGTGGAAGTTTTCGCGCTCGAGCGTGTACAGGAGGACCAGTAGTTTCAATGTGGTGATATACACTATGCTTAGGAGTATCCTTAAAATGAATGGGTTCCGTTATGTCTGGGTACTTGCTGATAATATCCCAGTATGAATGATTTTTATCTACGGTGCAAACAGTTGATTATTTGCAAGTAACAATAGATATCGATATGTTTAAGTTTGTTACCTTATCTATTAATTTATGTTTATATAAATGTTTATATAATTTATGCGGCACGCAACATCAACGACATTTACGGAGCTAACACTACAAACCAACACACTACCTGTTATTGGTTTGCTCGCTTCCGTTCTGGGAATTTTGACCTGAAAAATGAACCTCGCGGTCGTCCGAGGACTTTAGTCGACAATGATGATGATACACAATCTACGGCTGAATTAGCAGCAGCTTTCAACGATAGCATCAAAACAATATTGGTCCATTTGTGTCAAATTGGCAAGGTAAAAAAGCTTGACAAATGGGTGCCCCACGAACTCAATGATCGCCAGCGCGAAGTACGCGTCGAGACGTGCCTTGCACTGCTCAACAGACACATAAATGAAGGAATTTTGAACCGCACTGTTACCTGCGATGAAAAATGGATTCTGTTTGATAACCGCAAGCGGTCAGCAAGTAGGTTGGATCCTGGCTCAGCACCTAAACAATGCCCTAAACGAAAACTTATCCCTAGAAAAGTGATGGTCACTGTTTGGTGGTCTAGCGCCGGTGTGATTCATCACAGCTTCTTACCAAACGGGGTGAGCATTACTACAGATGTGTACTGTGAAGAACTGAACACAATGATGCAGAAACTGGCACATCTCCAACCAGAATTGGTCAATCGCTCGTCTCCGTTGCTCCTGCACGACAACGCGCGACCTCATACTGCACAGCAGGCGATCTCCAAGTTGCAAGAATTGGGGTTGAAAATTCTCCATCATCCATCCTACTCACCAGACTTTGCGCCTACAGACTACTACTTTTTCCAGAATTTGGATGACTCCTTTGGCGGGAAAAAAATTCAATACCCGAGAGGCAGTACAAAATGCCTTTAAAGAATTTGTTGGCTCCCATCCAGCTGATTTCTTTAAGAAGGGCATCAATAAACTGCCACTGCGTTGGCAAAGATATTTTGATTTGTAGTACTGTGGGCCTGGGGTAAAAGAAAAAACACCTGGTAGCAGTGCAACCGTTTAATATCTAACCGATGGCAAATGATTAGACAAAAAGGAAAAAACATAACTTAATAATTAAATACTTAATCAAATAATAATACGAGAGCACATTGCTCATGGAGTGGGAAAACCAGGCTTGTGTAGAGGAAAGGAATCCACCGAACTTAAACTAAGAGATTATATTAATCTTAGCTGCTAGGAGCGTCTGCCGCGAACACCACGTTCCGGGGATCCAAGAGGTCACCAAGAGATCACTAAGGGGTCACCAAAGGGGGTGCAGGGTCAGTGATCGCCCGAACTGGCTGGTCAGCTGAGCACCGCAATACTCGCTGCGGTCTGCTAAGTCTCTAACTCGGCAGCGGGCCTCAGTAATTCAAGTCAAAAAATTTCCAAATGAAAAAACCCCATACATCTGTAAAACGATGGATGGTTGGGATAACTAATCGCCACGTTGACAATTATGATTGAACGACGTGGGGGTATTTTTAGAAAATAAATTAATAGTCATGACCCGATGTCACATTCAGCCCCCAGAAAACCAGGTGGGTTTCGGGTTCATTAACCTACGTTCACGATTAAATTCTACACCTATCAAACCGGCACCGGTGGTTAAATAACAAGTCCCACGGGTGCTATGTCACAATGAATTTCCAACAGGTTATACTACAGACTTTAGTGGTTAATTAATTTGAATCTACTACATATTTATGACAACAGCGGCTCAAATCACACGTGCTCAACACGAGGCGAACTAATAAATGTTTGCTGGGTGCTTACCGGGGTTTTGAAGAGGATACTCGTGACGTGTCGCTTAAACGCGACCATTGTCTTGCCGGAGAATCGAGTCCAAACCAAGAACTCCGGAAACTGAGTGAACACTCGGACTGCCTTAAGCACCAACACTTGGCCGCAGCGGAGAGGAAAAAACAACTCCTTACTCGGACAGATCCACAACAGGAAAGATCCTTTACCAAAAACAAATGACACAGCACCCCGTCCGACAGCTGACAGCTCACGGGATACCAGCGTAAGAAATCAAATTTGGACAACGCGAGCGTCTGAGATAATCCAATATTTCACGAATTTGAACTGAATCAAATGTCACAATTACAGATTGTAATGATTAACGTTTTAAAATTATTACGGACTTTTAATATATAATGAAGGTAATGATTTTAATTAATTTGACTACACCAATAATTCAAAATCAAATCTGAGCGCGGCAACACTCCGCAGCAGACTATTAATTCGTGAAGGCAATCACCGTATGAGCCACAGATAATTATTTACTACTAATTCAGATAAAGAAATGTGATATTAATAACAAATTGTCTATTAATTCGTGAAGGCAATCACCGTATGAGCCACAGATAATTATTTACTACTAATTCAGATAAAGAAATGTGATATTAATAACAAATTGTCTGTGAAATGTGTAGTGTTGTAAGGTTATTATTAAACAAATAAATGATGATATTAGATTCAAACACGGTTGGAATTTACAACGTGACAGATTGCATTGGTAATTACTTCGATTAATACAAATAAAAAATCCATGGAATAAATTCGTTTAATTTTTTTCATTTTTTTTTTTTTTTAACGTGGGGAAATCCCTTATGGATACGCCATCCTCCCGGGGGAGAGGGTGGGTTATGTCCGAGTCGCACGGACTAAAACCCCACGGTGTACCGACAGACCGTTTTGTGGGGGCGGCAAGGGATCGTTCAAGCTAATCAACCTTGTAGAGCCGCCCCCACGGTCCGCCCGGCGGAAGGTGACCGCCGGGCTCCTACCTATAGAGGGACAGACCGGGTACACACCGGCTGCCCCCCCTCGTCCGCCGGACCCGTGCAATGAGGAGATGGGCCCCCCGGCCCATCCCCTCAGGTCCGGCTACGGTGGCAGGAGGAGTTGGGCGAAGCGCCTTCTCCTCCTGCCTGTCCTCCTTTGGCGGAGACGGCCACTTTGAGGGTCTGCCTCGCGGGCCCTCTCCGCCTCCTCCTTCTGCGAGATGACCTCCTCGCAGAAGGAGGCCATCGCTCGCCAAGCCTGTTCGCTGCCGAGCATGGCCGAAACCACGCTCGGCAGCGATAAGTCCGTTCCCACGGCCGCCGCCAGGATGCGGCGCTGCTCCCCCCACGCAGCACACTCAGACAGCGTGTGCTGCGCGGTATCTTCCTCAGCGCCGCACTCGTGGCAGGCGGCCGTCGGCTCCCTGCGTGCGATCCGGTGCAGGTACCACCCGAAACAACCGTGTCCGGTGAGTACCTGCACCAGTCGGAACGTCAGGGAGCCCCACTCCCTGGCAGTCCACTCCCGCAGGACCGGGCGGACGGCGTCCACTGTGAACCGCCCGAATCGCTCGTCCGCCAGGTCCTGCTGCCACCTTTCGACGGCGTCCCCCCTGAGACGCCGTCTCTCCGCCTCTACCTCCCTGGGAGCCGGAGGCTCCCCCCTTCGTTTCCTCGCCGCCGTGAACTCGTACACGGCGGCGAGAACTCCTGCCTCCAGCTCCCAGGGCAGGGAGCCGGCGAGCGTGAAGGCCGCCGCCGAGGACACCGTCCGGTACGCCCGGATTGCCCTCAGTGCCACCGTGCGCTGCGCATTGCGGAGCGCACGCACGTTGGCGGCACCGAGGGCATCAGCCCAGACTGGTGCCCCGTAGGCGGCCATCGCCCGCACGACTCCCATGTAGAGTCGGCGGCACCCGGCGCCCGGCCCCCCCACGTTGGGGAGTAACCGGCCGAGTGCCGCCGCCGCCCCAGATATTCGCGGTCCGAGCCCCGCAAAGTGGGGCTCGAACCGCCAGCGCCCGTCCAGGGTGAGGCCCAGATATTTCATCTGGGTCCCCACCCTGATCCGGGCTCCCTCCACCACAATGTGAGCCCCAGGAGGTGGCCCCCGCCGAGGCCCATGAAAGAGTAGGGCCTCGGTCTTCTCGAGGGCCACCCTGAGGCCCAACCTCCTTATGCGCCCGACCACGAGGGTTGTGGCCATCGTGGCCAGGCGCTCCACTTCCTTCCATTCCCTCCCCCGGGCTACGACTAGGGTGTCGTCCGCGTAACAGATGAGGCGTGCTCCGTATGGGAGCACGCCGCGGAGCACCCAGTCGTAGCCCATGTTCCACAGGAGCGGCCCCAAGGCCGACCCCTGTGGAACCCCTCGCCTTGTGGCTCGCCGCACCATACGCCCGTCGCCGTCTACGTAGGCGACCTCCCTATCTTCGAGGTACGCCTCCAGCACCCGCCGCAGGTAGGGGGGCACTCCGAAATATCGGAGCGCCTCCCGTATGACCCCATGCGACAGGGTGTTGAAGGCGTGGGCGATGTCAAGGGACACCGCCAAAACCCTCTCCCCCTGGGAGGTCGCCTTTGCCGACAGCGACTTCAGGAGGCTAGGTAAAGACCTAATATATGCCACACTAACGCACACATAAATAATGTGATAGTTTGATACCAATAGTGAAAAAGAAAACTATTTATTTTGTATCTTCCCGCAGTAGAACCTCAGTACTCAAACAGATGTTACATATCTCCTTATTATATACGCATAGAATACTTTATTTATCTATTGATCTTATTTGCGATGTTGTGCAAGAGTTATAAATGCAGTGAAAATGCACTGAACGTAGTAGGTAAATTAATATATAACAAACTCTACTAGAGAAAAGTAATTTATATAAACAAACATTATTGAATATTTTTTGATGGTGGTAGAGCCACGCTGAAACTATTATTGGTTTCAGCATGAATGGGTCGGCTCGCCCGGGGTAGTACCACCCTCTCGCAGAAAACCGACGTGAAGTAACAGTGCTTGCATTGTTGCGTTTCGTTCGGTCAGTGAGAGCGCCGGAGACCCATCTCCCCTCCGCTCTCCTCTCTCCTCTCCTTTTCCCTCCCCTAACCCTTCCCTCCGAAAGATGGCAACGCACTTACGACTTCTCTGGGGTTGTTAGTGTGCATGGATGGTGGTGATCACTTAACAGCAGGTGACCCACCTGTTCGTTTGCCACCTATGACATAAAAAAAAAAAAAAAAAACCGGTATTAGTTAATTGATATTCATTAATGCAGTATAATTGCTATACACTTTTTAAATATTAAGTGAACGAAATAGCGGGTATCAATTAGTTCCAAATTACATAAAAAATGTTTATTCAAATTGAATTTTTAATATAGAATTTGAGCGGTACCTACCGCGATAATGTAATTATATAATTGAATTAAAAAGCCAGCGAGATAGCGATACTAAGTATTTCCTTAGAAACTCGAATTCTTGATTAGTTGAACAAGAAAATGATGTTATTAGTTCAATATCTTAGTGAAAAAGATGGTTTATATGTTAAAAGCGAAATAAATTTGACAAGATTAAGTTTGGATACAGATTTCAAGTATACTTTTCAAATTCTTATAGAACAAACAACTAAATTAAAAAGGAAATATAATGTAGATAAAGTTCAGTTTTTAACCGACTTCAAAAAAAGGAGGAGGTTATCAATTCGTCTGTATTTTTTTTTTTTATGTTTGTTACCTCATAACTTTGGATTGGGTGAACCGATTTTGATTATTCTTTTTTTATTTGAAAGCTGGTACTTCCAGTGTGGTC
Source organism: Antheraea pernyi (assembly GCA_015888305.1). NCBI lineage: Eukaryota > Metazoa > Arthropoda > Insecta > Lepidoptera > Saturniidae > Antheraea > Antheraea pernyi. The sequence goes on along the minus strand of MU159534.1, from coordinate 172,532 downwards.
CCATTTCAATTTGGTACAGTTCCGACAACGGCATCCAGTGCAAAACCGTATAAGTTTCAAATTTGCATTAAGTATGTACACGACAAATAGACGAAATTCTGAGAATAAAATATAAGAATCTTTGTTATGAGAACCTACGTGGCTATTACTTAAGGATTGTTTTTTAATATGTAACTAGCTGACCCGTGCAACTTCGTCTGTACCAAATCCATTACTACCAGTTTCAATTGTATTTTTTAATGCAAAAAATCTAAAATCCGATTGCAGTGACACCTACCGTTTCCAATTATGAATCCAAACTATCCATGGACTCGCTCAAACATATATCCAGTTGGTATGTGATAAATCTTCTAAAATAAGTCAAGAACCCGTTCGCAGCATCCCCTACCGAATCCAATTAAGATAAAAACTAACCTACATATATTGCCGATAAATGTTTTCCCATTACTCCTTGGGTTGCTCCTGCGCCGTTCACCTTCACGCCCGTTCGCTATTTGCATAGAGCCAACATATTAATTTTACTGACTTATAGTTTATATTTCGCATTATATTCTGACTAACTTCATCAATTAACATACAGTAATAAAGTAAATTTTCAAAAAAAAGTATTAACCGACTTCAATATCAATTAATCAAAAACCTATAAGGCACTAAAGGCGGAAAATAAATAGTTTATCAAATTAAATAAAACATATGAATATGTGTCCTACCTAGAGTTGTATTGGAAGTCGGTGCCAACCAAATCGAAAACCATATCTATAGGTACAAAGTTTAAGTCCACTCTCGCGTCTCTGTAATACAACAATTTTGGTTGGTACCGACTTCCAGTACATTTCTAGGTAGCACACATATTCATATGTTTTATTTTTGATAAACTATTTATTTTCCGCTTTTTAGTGCCTTATGGGTTTTTGATTGATATTGAAGTCGGTTAATACTTTTTTTTGAAAATTTACTTTATTACTGTATGTTAATTGATGAAGTTAGTCAGAATATAATGCGAAATATAAACTATAAGTCAGTAAAATTAATATGTTGGCTCTATGCAAATAGCGAACGGGCGTGAAGGTGAACGGCGCAGGAGCAACCCAAGGAGTAATGGGAAAACATTTATCGGCAATATATGTAGGTTAGTTTTTATCTTAATTGGATTCGGTAGGGGATGCTGCGAACGGGTTCTTGACTTATTTTAGAAGATTTATCACATACCAACTGGATATATGTTTGAGCGAGTCCATGGATAGTTTGGATTCATAATTGGAAACGGTAGGTGTCACTGCAATCGGATTTTAGATTTTTTGCATTAAAAAATACAATTGAAACTGGTAGTAATGGATTTGGTACAGACGAAGTTGCACGGGTCAGCTAGTTACATATTAAAAAACAATCCTTAAGTAATAGCCACGTAGGTTCTCATAACAAAGATTCTTATATTTTATTCTCAGAATAATCGAACTGTCTTAATAATCTGAAAATATTTAAATAATAAACACATAACTCTTGTCGACTACACATTCAGAGGTATTTGTTCAATTGTTTCAACCGAGTCAATTAACCAATTCGAGCGATAATTTTAAATATTCGCGACACGTCTTAGTTTCAAGGTTGTGAAAATAAGAGATATTTGTAAAAATGTTTTATCCATGTTTATTTGGGTGTATTCAAATATTACATAAGTACTGATGACAAAGAATTTTGATGAGAAATGGATGGGGGCCCGATTTAAAACTATATACTATGGATTTAAGCTAGGTGAACTAGCTACGCCCGTGGCTTTTTATTTTCAAGCCTTTGTGTAATTTTTTCTGTGTAATCACTATACGATTTGTAAAAGTATTATTGACAATTTATATAGCTCATTAATTTTTTATATTATAATTCCTATGTACAATGTTTTTGGCAAAACCGACTGAGAATAAATTTTTATGATTATAATAATAATAACAATAAACATTACTCCAACTCCAACTCTCAACAAGTTTCAATTCATTGCGTTAAGGATCGCATGAGACTTGAAATTTGCAACTGAACAACTAGGTTTTATGTTTTCTAGGTGTTTCTAGAAAAGATTGGTAAATGTAAGAAATTATTTTAGTGCGGACGACATCCGCGACTCCGTCTGCCTTGTTTATTATTTTAACAATGTATTTTACGTAAAGAGGGACAAATTAAAATTGAAAGCAAAAATATTCTTATTTCACTAAATTTATTTGTAAACAATGTCCTGCGCATGCGCACCACACCACTTGGACCATTTCACACATTGCTCAATGCGTAGTGATTTTAAAAGTTGTTTCTTAAAACGTTAAGATATTTATATTCAGTTAAGATATCGTGATAATATTTATATTATACGGTTGGCATAGGGAGACGAATGAATACTACAAGATTCAGGTGGCAACTAACTTTTATTAAATGAAGAGGCATTTATATATACTACCTTACATTTCCCATCTAATAAGAAAATAAAATAAAATTATAGTTTTATTTTATGTATAAAGTACAATATTTTAATACTTAAATCTATCTAAATAAGAAAATAAAATAAAATTATAGTTTTATTTTATGTATAAAGTACAATATTTTAATACTTAAATCTATCTAAATAAGAAAAAAAAGAAGAAGAGTTAGTCGACATAACTCAATATTACACAATTACACAATATTACAATAATATCAAATGTAAAGATAAAATGTTTTTTTTTCTCTAGTTACTTAAAACTATTAGGTACATTAGACGGTTATGATTATAATCATAAAAGTAAATATACATGAATCAACAAAACTGAACTCAATCTGCGAATTATCATTCATGAGATGGTTTCGAATTCGAATACCTATCTCTCTGTAGCTGAGTGCTCGTATTACGTAATATACTTAATAATACAATGGCAAGTGATTATATAGTTTATATACCTTATAATATAAAATAAACATGGTTACACAAGCTTAAAGATATAAAATAAAAGAAAAGGTATTTTATGTCATATCAATAGATATCAATGGTACCTTTTATTACGGTAACGATCTTAACTGGAACTATGAAAAGGTTTTGTCCTATTCTTATGTATTATATCAATTTTACCATTAATATTCACCTCAATGTTTGGAGATACGTCTCGAATAACAGTATAAGGTCCTGAATATAAGTCAGTCAATTTATTACCTGTTTCATTCTTAATCAATACTTGGTCGTTAGGTTTATAGCAAATCGGATTAGTGTGTCTATCGTATCTATTTTTAATATCAAATTTACTGTTAATTAAATTTTTCCTGGCTTCGATCTGTGATACCTGTAATCGATATTTGAGCTCAAGGGGATAACTATCGTAATTGTAAAGTGGTTCTACCTGCTTAGTAAGATTGGAAGGCAGATTACATTTCTTACCGTAAACCAGCTCAAATGGTGTAAACTTTGTTGAAGAGTGGACAGACGTATTATAACCAAAACACCAGAATGGGAGCCATGTACTCCACGTCTCTATTCTTCCATCAGCTTGTATGCGTAGAAATGCTCCTAAGTTTTTGTGAGAATTCTCCAGTGCTCCTATACTTTGGTGATGATACGCTGTTGAGTTAAGTTTATGAATATTTAAAATGTTACAAACCTCTTTCATGGTGTCAGACATGAACTCAGTGCCCCTATCTGTTGCTATGGCTTTGGGCACGCCGTGCTGTAGAATAAAGTTATTAACAAAGGTTCGCGCCACCTCTGTTGAAGTTTTAGATCTCAACGGGTACGCACACACATATTTTGTCAGCTCACACTGCAATGTTAGTATGTAAGTGTAATCATTGACGTCCCTATCAATTGGTCCGACTAAATCTAAAAATATCTTTTCAAAAGCCTCATGAGCAGTTGAAGTAATAACCATTGGTTCCTTAACTTGAATAGTGTATTTCTGTTTCTGACATTTAGGACATTTTTTAACAAAGTTTTTTATATCTGATACAAGTCCTGGCCAGAAATAATACTTTCTAATATTATTGAACATTCTTCTTATGCCAGCGTGGCCACTAGAAGGCAAAAGATGAAAGTCATTTAAAATTACTTTCCTATCGTCCTTGTTTTCTATTCTCTTAATGTCTTTTAAAATACATAATCTAGGACCTTTCCAACTTACGTTATTTTTTATTTCACTCGCAAGTTTATCTACAAAAATATTATTTTTATCATTCTTTATAAAATATATTTCTTCTACATTAATTTTTCCGCAAAAATCTGACAGCTCTCTCGCAAATGCGGCTCGCGTCATTTGTGATTGAGTAGCTGGATTTATAAATATTGTTAAAATATCAGACATATATCTAAAAATTTTATTTTCATACGTAACTTTATATTTTTTACTAATTTTTTCTAAGTTGCTCTTATCTACATATCTTAATTCACAAGAATTCATTGGTTTGAAATGAGTTTCTACGACTTTTGGGTGATCAGTCCAATCGTTAGTAGTAACCATGTCAAACGAAGAATTCGCATGTAATCGTTTTCTTTGTGCACGAGTCATCACATTCGCACACTCATTCATCTCTTTTAATTCATTAGAATGAAATGTCAGACGAGACAATGCATCTGCAGCTGCGTTATCTTTGCCTTTGACATACTCTATTATAAAAGTGTACTCTTCTAGCACAAGCCTAAATTTTAGTAACCTACTTGACGGGTCCTTCATATTAAATAAGTAAATTAAAGGCTTATGGTCGGTAAGTATCTTAAAAAGTTTACCATACAAATATGGTCTAAAGTGCTTTACAGCCCATACCACCGCAAGCAATTCCTTTTCGATGGTCGGGTAATTCTTTTCTGCTTTATTTAAGCTTCTGCTAGCATATGCGACGGGGCGGCCGTCCGAGTTAGACAAAATAGCACCTATGCCGTAACCTGATGCGTCAGTTTGAACTATAAATTGATTATTGTCCGACAAGTCAGGATATTGTAAGACAGGTGGACTCATAACACTAGTTTTTAGTGATTCGAATGATTTCTGACAATTTTCATCCCAGTTAAATTTGACGTTTTTTCTACATAACATGTTCAAATAATGAGCCTTATCGGCAAAGTTAGGTATAAATTTACGATAGTAATTGGCAAACGCCACGAATCTCTTCACGTCATCTATGCTCTTTGGAACTGGATAATTTTTAACTACATCGATTTTTTGAGGGTCAGGTAAGACACCCTTACTCGATACTACGTGTCCTAAATATAGGATCTCTTTCTTTAAAAAATCACATTTTTCAGGATTTAATTTTAGATTGACTTTCCTTAATCTTTCAAATATGGCCTGAAGGTTATCGATATGTAAATTTAAAGTTCTGCTGTAGCAGATTAGATCGTCCTGGTATACTAAACATTTATCGTATGTAAGGCCTGCCATAGCCATGGTCATCATTCTGGAAAATGAACCTGGGCTGGTCTTAAGCCCCATGGGCATGCGCGTCATTTGAAACTGTCCAGAACAAAATGCTGTGTACTTTCTACTAGTTGGTTCTAGATCTACATTATAAAATCCTTGATTCAGATCTAAATGACTGAAGTAAATACAACCTGATAATGAGTCTAATATTTCAGTTATATTGGGTAAAGGAAATTTATCATTTTCAATACAGTTATTCAGTTTTCGATAATCTATGACTAATCTAAATTTTTTATCATCACTGGTACTGGACCTTTTTGGTACCAAAAGAACTGGACTAGACCATTCGCTATTACATGATTCGATTATTCCCTGATCGAGCATGTTATCTATCTGTTTTTTAATTTCTTTCTTTTGGGAATGCGGTAGCCTGTACGGTTTAGTATATACAGGTGTGACGTTAGGTTTTAACGTTATTGAATGTTTATATATGTTTGTTGTCTTTAACTTGTCGCCTGGAAGATAAAATACGTCCGCATATTTGGCACAAATATTTTCAATACTTCTTTGTTCCTCATTGTTCAAATGATTTAATTTCAAAAGAGATAATAATTTTTTAACTCTGTTAGAACTGTTAGTCGATTTTTCAAACGAACATACTTCATAATCACTGGCTTTATTAACTATTGGACTGATATTTTCTAATATTATATCTGATTCGTTTGTATTGAGTATTCGGATGGGTATTTTACCATTCACCGGAGTGACCAATGCACTAGCAATGAATACTCCTTCACGCAATTCTGATGCGCATATTACACTGGTTTCTGTTATACAACTATTTATAAAATGCACGGATTCTGATCTAGCTGGTACTTGGATCGTGTTATTATCTAACTTTAAAGGTAATATTATTTTGTAGTGATTATTCCATAATGATAATGTGTTGTTATTAAAATTTAAAATAGATTTGTATCTATTCAAAAAATCGTGACCAATTATTCCACTCGATTTGCATGGTAACGAATTAAAAACAAAGAACTTATGTTTCAACAATTGATTCCCAATTTGTAAATCTAAATAAACATATCCAATAGCATGGACTTTGCCTCCGATACCGCTGACAGTAATATTCTCTTTATGGATAGGAATATTCTGAGCAAGAATATGTTTATGTTTGATTCCCGAAATGGAAGCGCCGGTGTCAATTAGCCATGTGCATGCATAATTATTCCGTGTATTTAATGTAATGTAACACGCTTTATTGTTACAGGATAAGATTGTATATTTAGTCTCGAAAAAACTGATGCAAATTTTCAATTTTATTGCTAGGCGGGCTAGATTGAGGATTTGAATTTGCCAAAGTATGTATGTGACGTTCATGAACCCTTTGTTCTTTAAATTTATTGTATCTAGACCTACCTCGAGACCTGTAGAACGACCTGCTCGCACCTGATGTATTCTCGTGCCCCCTCCATGCTTGAGTCGCGTTCTGCTGTTGTTGGTGGGGAAAACGTTGATGTTGAGGCCGTCCTCGACCTGCAGTATGTGATAGAACTCCTCGCGGAGCATAATTATTCCATCGTCCACGAGAGCTTCTAAAATAAGAATTATTAGGTCGATTAGAGGTCATGTATCGATTAAAGGTCATTATATCACCAGAAGTCGAATGAGTACTGTCTTCATCAACTGCTGCTTGCACAGCATCTTGAAGAGAGTTATAATTTCTCGCTGATATTATTGTGCCTAGTCTCCTATTACGCAAGCCTTCGGAAAAAGCTTTAATAGCCTGTCTTTCATTAAGAGGCTTTAAGACGCTAAAATTTGAGTCATTCCCACCGGACTGGGATATAGTAAGATTCACGAACATTTCGGTGATTTGCTTACCGTAATCATCAATTGACAAATTATTTTGTCTACAGTTATTTAAACGACGCTGAATAGCTGTTGCTGATTTTTTAGGTAACAGTAGAACCTTCATGTCATTAATCAAGACGTCTATATTATCATATTTGGATAACAATTTCAGCTTGGCACCTTGGGAAAGCCTGTTTTTCAAGACAAAGTTAATAAGTTTTTGTTGAGATTCTTGATCGATCTCAGATTTATAGTACTCGATGCCATCGATTAATTGTTTGATGCTTATTTCGTCATCTGACGCAATGGGTAGTAGGTTCAAAGCAATTTTTAGATCAAACTTTGCCATGATAGTGGTTTGCCAGTGCTGGTTACTGGTGGTTTGCTACAGAAGAAACATAAGATTGTTCAGAACATAAATCTAAAATTTCGTGATATAAAATATCAAATCGTTTACTTATATCGTTAATCAATTGAACTTCCTCCCTATTAGTTGATAATTTTATATTTTGCAAACACGTATTATATTTATATACTACTTTGTCTGCTTCTTTTTGTTTATTTATAAGAATTTCGCCCTTTCTTCTAGAGGGACCGATTTTAATTAAATATGTTCGTACTGCCCATAAGTCATCATAACAACATTGTAATATATCTGCCATATGTTTAGATACACAAATTAATTAGGCATTATATTACACTTTGCAATTGAATATATGAAAGCGTAACTTATATTAAGCATAGTAAATGTAAGTACAAACCCAAATTGATGAGAATAACATAATATACTCTCGTTTCTCATACGTATGCATAACTATTAGCTAACTTAAAGTCTCTAGAATATATTTATAATATTATTCAAAATATTTTATGACGGCACTGATTTGACCGAAAACACAATACACTGCACTTTTCTGAATTATTAAACGATTACACTTGTATTTGGATGCTCAATGCTTGTTTCTGGATCTCCGTCTCTACGGTGGCGATAGTAAAATGACATTTGTAACTTCTTGAGAGAGTGACGCTGAATCTCTCGTGTAAAAAGTTTTTTATGACATTTCTTGTAAGCGTTAATACCAAAGTATACCAATACTGCGGAGAACAAAATAGCGATGACCCCGAGGATTATGTTGGTGGTACTCGCGTGGAATTCCAGCTCTTCTATTCCTATATTACTGGTACTTCCCCCAGCAGCATTTTGTGCTAACACCACTTCTTCTTTAGTGTTCGATGCACCCATTTCTTTTTATTTTTATTTTTCTAGTGCACGGAGTCAGACCGAAGTTACGAATATTAGTCGTCATTGTAATAAATTATATTACAGATGCTCCCATATTAGGCGAAAGGAATTCGCGTGCGAGGCAGAATACTGCCTAGTGGCAGGGTCGCCATATACGGTTGGCATAGGGAGACGAATGAATACTACAAGATTCAGGTGGCAACTAACTTTTATTAGATGAAGAGGCATTTATATATACTACCTTACAATATAGAAGTGCCAAATGTCTAAAAAATTAAGCTCAAAGAATGTGAACGATATTTATGCAGTGTATTCTGAGTGAGTTTCCTTACATATTATCTCTCGCACTTAACTTACAACGTTAATTTATCAAATTATAACAACTTTTGATAGAGTGAACCGATTGTAACTAAACAAAGGCTAAATATTGCTCGAAAATATACTGTATGTCTCGACGACGTATTATCATTTATATTATCAGGTTGTTCTTTAGCAGTAATGCGTGCACAAACAGACATACATACAGATGATTCTAAAAATGATTTAAATGCAGGATTACTTATTCTTAGTTACTTGCATCAATTTTGTCGCAAAAAAAACTGCAAACTACAGATACGTTAATTTACATTCTCATTATACATCAGCTGTGCCTCAGGATTTTTCCGAGTTAACTTTGCGTTCTCACTTCACTCGCACTATTATCTCGTTCTAACCTACAGTTGTTATGGTAATTGTGTCGCTTAGTTTGATGAGAGAAAACCTATCTTGTCTATAAAATGCAAAATATATTTTACAAATCTAATTGGTAACTTCAGAGATTAGCGCGTAAAAAGCAAAAAATTATGTATAATCAATTTATTTTGCTAGTTTTGTTATCATTTTAATATTTAATATTTTAATAAAGTTTCCTACAAATGAAGATTAACACAAAGCGGATTATTTGTTTTTTAGGTTTAATCTATTTCTACATAACATGTATTGAAGTACAAAAGCTGGGTCAGGGAAAATCAACACTTTGTAGGTACTTGTCACTGTTTAATCGAGCAGAGCTTCGCCTTACAATACTTGGTATATAAGAAGTGTGTAGATAGCACCGACATCTTGCCTTTTATTGGCCGAACTTATGTAAGTCAAAGCAATGATTGTTTATATATAATTCTACAAAATATTCAAAGTAACCCAAAAATAATTAATAACGAACAAATTAATGTTATTTAAACAATGCAACCATTCTATACAATTATTCGTATTTATGTATCTCTAATATGTTTCGAAATGTGGATCAGCGACATCTTGCCTTTTATATGCTGAACTAGAAAAACTCAAAGCAATTACTATTTACTCGTAAATCCGCAAAATAATTTATGTAATACAAAAATAATCAAATTAGTGTTATTACAGTAATATATGAAGTCTATAATTAATGTTATTTATGTGCTGTCTATATAATTAATGTTATTTATGTGCTGTCTATATAATTAATGTTATTTATGATGTATTATTGACATGGCGGCGCTAGCGTCAGCGGTCCGGTCGTGTTGTAGTCTCGTTTCCTGGATGCCATGCAATAGCACCGGAGGTGGATGATAACACATGACATATAGGAAAGTGCGTTAGTTACGTTACTACGTATTCATAAGTATATACGTAGATATCGCATAAAGTATTTACGATATACTGGCTGTCGACGCAACTTCACTCGTCTTTACTTTTGTAATGGTATTTTTAAATAACGTTTTATTACTTTTTATAGTATTAAGTACATTTTCAGTCTATTTATATTTTGGACGTACGTGTCTCTCTGGTATATAAAATTTCATTAAAATATGATTATTTTATGTTCTCTAATAATTATACTATGTGTTATTTTTACAGCGCGTCGATTAGCAGTAACATAAATTATCCATGTTCAAAATTTCTTTGATATGCATTAAGTTGTTTTGGGTTAAACTCGGTCATATAAAAAAAAGAACAAAAACATGTAACACAGATAACGCATTAATGATACATCTGTAGGAGCTTCGGCCTCCCTACTATAAGATTCTAGACTGACACGGACAGCGCAATAATAATACTCGGTGTGCGTGGACTACTAGCTGTTGCCCGCGGCTCCACAGGCGTTTTTTTTTTAAATGTAAAATTGTAAGTAGGTGTACAGAAATACTTTTTCAAATTTTTTTTTATATATTATAGGAGGCAAACGAACAGACGGGTCGCCCGATGGTAAGTGATCCAAACAACTCTGAACACTCACCGTGGTAAATGCGATAAAGAACGCAAAGAGACGCGATGTCCCGACGCAGTGCCAATGAGTCGAGCCGTTCGGATATTACTTCGTCGCCGACGATTCGAGCTTCCAGTGCTGCATTGTATTCAAAAGATGCAAAAATAATACCCTAAAAAGCAACTTAACGGCCGGAGTATCTTAATTTCGCTATAGTACTTTATTCATTGCGTGTTAAGGTTGAATTCACACTAAAAGTTGTTTATGTTATCTTTTTATTTGTGTGGGGAGTAATTTATTGCTTTGCTCGTTTTATCGTAAGTATTATATAATATTTTGAACATTTGTGACTTTATTACAAGGTGTCATGGTTGTAATTAGGTTGAACTTAAAACTGCTTTAAAACTTTTTTCTCCCTTTCTTAGTAAACAAATAACTATAACAAATAATATACACATAAGTATGTATATATTTTAGCTTCGATTTTGTACGTGACCCTTTATCTAGTTATTGTTGATCGAAGGGTGTGAGCTCTTGTTTTGTTTAGTATGTTTGAAACCCAGTCAACGTAAGCACGTTTCACAATGCCGCAGTGTGTATTCAGAAGTTGCAAAAATAATGGACGAAAATGCAATTCTTCGTCCGGAATATCTTACTTTCGGTAAGTACATGAAGTATAAGTATTATTTTAAGCTTTAAACTATCAACTTGAATAATAACGCATAGAAACCAAATCCGCGCATAAACCTTGACGCCACTAAATTGGAGCCAGAAATGGCTCCCTACGCCCGTCCGTTCCACAGTGTATGATAGTGTACAAGGTCACTTCCATAGATTGTCACTTCGTTCCAAACGCATCTCTTAGAAAATAAATAATTATGACGGTTTGTGCAATTAAACGCTGTCAAAATACATATGAAGTGTGTTAATATCACTTTTCGCAGATAAATTATCAACATATTGTAGTATTTCAACGATTTACGTTAATAAAAACAATTCTTTTATTCCAAGTTTTGTAAATGCTCAGTGTTGCCAGATAAGGAGATTATTTTCCTATTATAATTGTTGTTAGTGATGGGATTAATTATTTTTTATGAAAGGAACATATTTAATTAATTGTATATTGTACTAGCTGTTACCCGTGGAGCCGCACGCGCTTTTAAAAAATGTATTAAAGAAATTTAAAATTGTGAGTGGGTGTGTACATTACAGAAATACTTTTTCAAAAACATTTCTAACTACGACACGCACGCCATCTACTGTAACATGTAACGTGTACATTAGATATAGTATATGTTTCTGCAAGAACTGCACATTGGGCATGCAGCTTTTGCAACGCGCTATGTTTGGTGGAGACTTCCTCTTGTCATCTAGAGTCGAGTTCGACGCAAAAAGGCAGCCAAGAAGTTCGGCTTTGTCTTTTGCGTCGTAGGCCAACGAGATGCCTTCTTTCCGCAATGGTGGGAAAGATGGCAGACTGAAGTTCCCTAGTGCGGCTTTGGCGAGAGACCAGAATGCCCGAGTTCCAGAGGGAAGACGAACCAGTTTCTCACCAATTCTGCCAATGAAGGTGGACTTTGCTAAGGCAATCGCTCTTTTGAAAGACCTGGAGGCAAAGTTATACTCCTTTTTGAGAGCACTGGTATTTACATCCTTTGACACCATCGCGTCAACCCAAGCCTGGTAGCATTTTTGCTTCCGGCGTTTAGCCATTCTGCAGGAATGACCAAACCAAGGTTGAGTTTTGTCACCGACGGGCACTACGGAATTAGGGATAAATAAGTCCATCCCTTATAGTATGGCGTCGGTTACGGCTTTGGCAACAGAATCTCTTCTTCTTCTCGTCTTCCAATGAGAAGCAAACTTGCCCCCAGGGGAAAGATGCGAATAAAGGTCGCAATGCTATCCCAATCAGCCGACCTATAATGCCAAACTCGGCGGCTGCCCGCAGAATGCGGGCGCGAGTGAGACACGTTACTCCGGATCAAACAATGGTCCGAAGAGCCTAAAGGGGCATCAACGGTAACCTGATAACTGTCCGGATGAGAGGTCAGCAGAAGGTCTAACAGGGAAGGCGTATGTTCCTTCACATCTGGGATCCGCGTAGGCGAGGTAACCAGTTGCGTTAGGGAGGACGCCAGAGCAAAGTCGAAAACAGATCTCCCCGCGTGATCCGTGGTACGTGAGCCTAGCCATTCAGCATGGTGGGCGTTAAAGTCGCCAAGAACCACGATCTCAGCGGATGGGACTTGTTGAAGAGCTATGTCAGTCGCCATTTGAACGTGTTCCATGAGCCGTTCCGTCTCGGCATTACCGCTATGTGACCGGTAGAGACATGCATAGATGCGTGGATGGTCGACGCAGTCTACACGGAGTATGAGTAGTGAAAGCTCTTTATTTATTTATTTAGAAACACCAACAAGATTTACACTAGAATAGTACATAACATGCATTTTTAATGACTCTATATAAGTGCAATCTTAATTATAGGTGTTTACGACGTATATATTATATTCTACAACAAATAACTTAAGTAAATGAGAAAGCTAAAACAAAAACAATAAAAAAAGAAAAAGTAAAAACACTAACCATACATTCCAATTTTCTTTTTATTTTAAGTTACTTAAATAAATTTGTTTATACTGGCTGAGACTATTTGTGAATATATCTAGATTAGAGCTTTTAGATTTAGAATTATAAAGTGATATCATTCTATTTAGTGGAGAGTAAAGGCCTAAATTTGTTCGAAAATACTTCGTAGCGAATATATTAAAACGTGAGGCTCTAGGCAGCCTCGCAGGAACCGTTATATCAACTCTGCTTAGTAGTTCAGGTGCGTCCAAGATTCCATTCATTAGTTTGTACAGAAAAGTGAGATCAAGTAATCCTCTGCGATCTTTTAAAGTGTCTAAATTAAAATATTGAAGTCTGTCTTGGTATGTGAGAAGTTTTTTCCCTAAGTGAAAGTTGTATGTCAAATGCCACAAAAATCGTTTTGTTTTTAATCTTTACCTCCAAGATTAGCAAAGCGACAGAAACATATATCCTCCCTGACAAACGCACAGAGCCCAGCCCGAGGCACGAAAGCATGCTCAATTTTGTAGCCGGGATACGTCAGGTAGGCGACGTCTGCAGGGGAATATATTTGAGTCTCCGTTAGAAAAAGCAAAGCCGGCCTCTCCGTCTCAAGGTGGTGGTGGACGAAGTTGATATTTGAGTGGATTTCCCTTATGTTGCAAAAGTCCACGCGAAACGTGGGAGGGGGTGTTGTAAACTGTGTGACTGTTTGCCCTCCCCAGAGTACGAGGGGCAGCCTGAGCAAGAACGCTTAGGGGAGGATTCACCATCACGGGCCGTGCTAGTATATTTACCTTTAAAGCCGCTTTCATGTTTAGGGGGGGGGGGAGATGGGCCTCCAGCGATCTCACTGACCGAACGTAACGCAACAATGTAAGCACTGTTACTTCACGTCGGTTTTCTGTGAGAGGGTGGTACTCCCCCGGACGAGCCGTAATACCTTCCGTAATAGCCGTAATAGTAATAGCTTCTACCACCTACAAATATTTGTAAATACGATACGCACGGCATCTACTGTAACATGTAACGCGTAGATTAGATATGTGAATAGTATATCGAATGGGATGGGACTTATCATTAGCAACATGCCTGGAACTTTAACCTACTATATACCACCCTCAGTGCTCTCTAACACTATATAAAAGAGTAATGAAAATGTTAAGCTATACATTATCGAACAATATGTGTTAAATCTTTTGTTATATATAGATATATTATGCCGATATTGTCGATATAATTGTGTTATTCTTACACGTTTCTATAATCATTGAGTCATGTAGACGCGAACGCTGTAAATAAAATAAAATGCCCGTCAAATTGATCAAAAAGATAATATCATTCAAATTACATACAAATATATGACTTTCAATTAGGATTTATTTATTCTTGGAATAAAATAAATAAATAAAATAGTCTAAGTTACTTTTTATATTGAGTTATCTGCCAGTGAAAGTCCCACCAGATAGCGGACATCATATTAAGTAATTTCGTTTATTTTAATTTAGACTAGCTGGTAACCGTGGCTTCGCCCGCAGTACTATCTTCAAAACGGTTCAACCGATCTTCACGAAACTTTCACTGGCAGATAGCTGGCTTTATAAAAAGTAATTGAAGCAATTTTAGTTTATAATAGCTGATAACCGTGACTTTGCCCGCAGTGCTATCTTCAAAACGGTTCGATCGATCTTCACATAACTTTCATTGGCAGATAGCTGATCTTATAAAAAGTAATTCAAGAAATTTTAGTTTATACCGTTAGTTAGTTACGTTAGTTTAACCGTGGTTTCGCCAGCAATGCTATCTCTAAAACGGTTAGACCAGCCTTCACGAGACTTTCACTGGCAAATAGCTGACTTTACAAAAAGTAATTCAGGCAATTTTAATCTATACTAGCCGTCAACCGTACCTTCGCCCGCTGTGCTATCACTAAAACAGTTATATCGATTTTCACGGGACTTTCACTGGTAGATAGCGAACCTAATAAAAAGTAATTGAGGTTATTCTATTTTAGATTAGATGTTACCCGCGACTTTATCTGCATGAAATTTAGCAAGATTTCAACTCATTCTTTATTTTTAATAAGAGAAATAATTATCAGCTTATTGTTTACAATCCGACATTATAATTATTAATAACATTAATGATATAGTGGTCTTCCTAATAAGATCTTAGATTATAAACGTATTACCTAAAGAATTCCATAATACAATTTGTTGCGGAACAGGCAAGCGTTTATATTTTGTATAGTCACAGATTCTTAATTATAATGGTCATGTATATTAGATGTAATAAAAACATTAGATAAACATTTAATTTTCGAGTCACATATAGATAGAGTGCGAAACAAAGCCGCTATGGTCTTGGGTCGCCTCCATCCGTTGCTTTGTCATAGGAGTAAGATGTCCCTCAGACACAAGCTCACTTTGTATAAGACGTGTATCCGCCCCGTGATGACATACAGCAGTCCCGTTTTTGCGCATATGTCGAAAGATAATTTTCATAAGTTACAGGTTCTTCAAAACCGCGTTTTACGTAAAGTGACCGGTGCCCCGTGGTACATCCGGAGAGGTACCCGTACCAAACGCTGCGCGTTGTAAAAGACGTCCGCGACATAATTTTACCGACCCTCCCGATGAAATAACGGCAGTGAACGATCAGTACCAGCCTGTATCTCCAAACAGAGCGTGCTCACCCCCACGCCCGCGTAACCACAGATCACGCCGCCGTGGTCTGGGGGTAAATTTCGCTCCCGCACACCAAACTAGGCCCCCCTCAGCAGCAGCTCAAGCCTAGGTCCGTTCCCTCGGCGTGGAGCCCTTGAGTACGCTGCTCGCGCGACACAGTGACACAAAATCTTACATCACTACGACAACATTACACATATCACCTCCACACACGTGCACGCATACACGCTTACACATAAAGTGGATGGGTTTTTCTTTTCTTTCCCGTATCGAACTGTAATAGTTTAGAATCTTTTCCGATACAAAATACACATAGGAGTTGTTGAAATATGTATGCTTGGTACACATATATGTTTCAGCAACTCTTATTGGTATGAATAGTTTAGCTTTAACTTAGGTTAGCTTTGATAGGTCGCGAATTGCATGAACAGGCAACAGCCAAGCCGAGGTGTGCCGAGCACCCTTGAGCTGGTTGCCAAAACAAAAATCGGCTGAGTGCCTTAAGCGCTCGCCTTAGTAGCCCGATGAAGCTGTTAAGACCTTGCTGGGTCAATAGCGTAGTCAGTTCGAGAAA